>JAMKCH010017626.1:0-55801 GCA_023653785.1 Ophioderma brevispina | reverse complement strand
GAGAATAAATAAAAACTCCCAGGTATAGCTCCCAATATGTTACTTTAGGTAAACTTTCGCGATGGCAGGAATTTACTTTGTTTAAATTTCAAAGGGACAGCCCTTCAACAATCAAATTTCATTCTTTGGGACAAGCCTTTTAATTATCAAATTTCAACTACTATTGCAAATTGTGTAGTTTATTTATTATATTATAGCAGTCAAAATGTTTTTATCTTTCACTACAAATTGCGAAGAAATACTTATTAGATTATATGATGTGTTGCAGTTTAAAACTTGATGTTGATTTGGTGTTATTGCAATTGCATAAAAGAAATGGTTTTCCCTTGCCCCAATTTAAAGGGCTGCTTGCAACAAGAGTTTGAGGCATTTTTTTCTACTGAATGTAGTGGTTTCAAATAGATTAGACACAAAAAGATTTCTTACTTTGATTTGCCTACAGAAATGTTTAAAAGGGGGAACAAAGGGTGATTTTTATATACTTACATTTCAATGTAAAAAGGGGATGACTGAATTCCTAGTTGCTCCTATAGGAAATGAGTGTTATGACAGTATTTTTATACCAAAGAAATCTCAGCTTAATCCTTTCAGATGGAGATATATGTGACGAAGATTCACATCAGTGCAAAAATCAGAAGGTTCACATTTTTTAGGAAACACCTGTATGTGAAATTCTTGTTGCACCTTAAATCGCACATTTACTAAGTTTTCTCAAGTAGATTAATTGGACATGGTGTGTCGGGGGGGGGCAGCACAACTTTCTATTTTCACCTTATTTATTTATTTTGTCAGCTCATTTGGGGCCATCAGGTGGAAGAGGGCCACTGAGCAGGGTAGGGGCTTATTTTCCCCTTCCCAACTGGTTTATTTACACAACCAGTCTTTTCTTATGTTTTGGACTTAATACCAACCAAACAACAATCCCCCTAGGAGGAGATCCATTTGACTAGGCCTCTATACTCACTACTTTAAATTCAGATGATGGTGGCCAGCTCTTCCATATAGCAAATCTCAACCCAAATGACCAAATTATGATTACCACAGAGTATAGGACGCAACCTTAAAAACAGATTTGGGTGCTTTGACCCTCCGTGGGTTGGCCATGGGGCTCATTGTCGGGCCCAGATGCCACCTACACTAGACATCATAGCGTTATTCATATGTGAATATTTGTAAAATAACCCTTACAGTGGACGTTGAGTGATTCTGAGCTCCAATGATTTTTGAATAAAAAAATATTCCTCGACAACTAAAATATTCAGAATTTTTTGTCAAGATTTCACTTTTCGCTTTTACATGTTAAACAATGGCGATGTCTAAAATTACGAATTTTGCCTCCACTACCTGTAATATTTACATCTTCACAATGTTTACCGCATGTGTAATTAAAGGGTTCATTTCTGATCCCCAACACCTCATCCCAACTGACCCAAAAAAGGTTGGAATTTTTATATCATCTGAACTGTTAGCCTTAGTAAATCATGTGTGCCTAATCTTACGAGCAATTTGTTGTATCTGTAAGAAATTTTCAATTTTGTGGCCTTAGCGCATATCATGGTTTACAACTGGTGACTCAAGCATATGCTCATAACACAAAACTGCAAGATCAGATCAAATGAAATTTGGGGAATAAGCTTTTAGAAGGTTATTTGTGAATGATAAATAAACAAGAATGTTTAGAATCACAAAATGCTTGCACATTAAAGTAAAAGACTTTAAAGGCTGCTCAGAGATTCAAAAGATATGTTTTTGTGTAGTAAATTAAAAAATAATCATCTAGAACTAAAGCTAGTCACCTAAAATGCTTAATTCCAAAGTTAGAGGATGAATCGGATATTTTGTTTCACGCAGTAAACATTTAATGTAACAGTTAACAGTACCATAGGATATGTGTATAACAAAAATTCCAGAGATCCGGAATTTTATAACAAGTTCGATTTGAGCTTAGTATTTAACACAGTGTTAGTTATGGACAAGCATATGTACATCGATTTGTTTGAAGACTGAGTGCGCCCTCATCTGGAAAAATCTCTGAGTCAGCCTTTAAACTCTAAATAAACCTAAACAAGTCAGAAATTGAATTTACAGTCCAAAAAAACTGTGAACACCTAGGTTGGGAACACTGATTTGGAGCTAGCTAAGCCATTCTTAGAGAATTTTAGTACATCAAAACCAACTATCTCAATATCAATTCTTAAGTATTAGTTTAAAAAAAAATTGAGGACAAATAGTGCAACAAATCGTAAGTGGCCCTGACTATCCACACTGATTTGGATAATAAAGTAAGCTCTCTGAGCTGTGTGTGATATATAGAATTGGGAGGAAAAAGTGCCAGTTTAGGAAAACACTTATGATGGTGTCATTTTAATTAACAAAGTGCCTCAACAACTTTTGCATCCAAAGTGACTGACAGTAAAGACAAAATTAAGCCATTAATATAAAGGAAATACAGAGCCCCTTAATTGTGATGAAGAATAAAAGTTCTTTAACAGAGCAAAATTGCTGTTTCGCTTAAAGCGATTGCTTGTTTGTAATTAAGGGATTTCAGAAGGAAATAATAAAATGATGGTCAAGTCCATTTTCATTTTGGTAGACTTTTAAAGCAAGATCATAGGTAGGGTAATCTATATACCTTTTGGTAAGTCTTAGTTAGTATATACCGATTAAATTGGTATATATTTTAAATCAAATGAACAATTCCAATTTCTCTCCCCGATAATTTAAAAAAATGTCAAATGCAGCTATATTGTTTTTAAGTGCAATTGTAACATTTGAGATGCAATTTTTGGAGGTTGGAACTTTCAGCAAACACCACTTATTGCTTTTTAAAACTGGGTTTCTTTGCAGTAAGTCTACATGTAAAAGTGTTTTCATCAATAAATTAAAGAGGAAATTGATAACCACAAATTAAAAATAGACCTGTGCAATTTTCAAGCATTCTTTGCAGTTTCAAGCATTCTTTAATTAACCTAACATTACCACACACCAACAAAGGCCAATGACTGAGTGAGAAAAATGTATTAGTCCAGAGTGCGATTGCGCTCATCAAGCGAAGACCATAGGGCACAAAAATCGCTGGTGGCCAGCCGACCCCGCCATAGCATAATATCCCTGGTCATGGTTCGAGACCCACCACATTTTGACTTTCCCTCTTTTTCCACTCTTCCCTTATTCCTTTCACTGTACTTTCCTGGGAGCATTGCAACCTACAGCAGGGTTATAGTGTGAGTATGCTTACAAATAGGGTTAGCTCTTGTACGATGTACATCCAAAAGCCATTGCACTTGTCGGAAGATTCTTACAACAAGATCATAGGTTTCATTTCTTTGAAGTGGGAAAAAGCTCCGTTAAAATAATCAACTGTCAACTTGAAGTCAAATCAATTTGGTACAACTATATAAATTTAAACGCGGGCGCCCTTTCCAAAACATAAGAGGTTCCAGGGGTGTGTGTGACACATTTTTCAGATTGCAGAGATTTTAAGTTTGAATTTACATGCCAAGTCTAAGGCAAAAAAGTTTTGATAACTTGAAGCCAACAACCTGTCATTTAATTTTCTACTAATTGCAAAATGTGAAAATCCAATCAGGCACGAACAAACTTCTGATACACTGTAATGTTCGCTGGCAACAGATCAAGTTCGTACCCCCTGTGCCATATTTGATCTACATATGTACAAGTTAACAGAGTGCAGCAGTGGAAGAGAGAGTAGGAGGGTTGGGTTGAAGGATGGGGCTGCGTTGAATCGTGCGAAGTGGAAGGAGGAGTAAGGGCGATTGCGAATGTGAGGTGAATCCTGCCACCCCCTTTGCGGGACAAACCGGATTTAAAACTTTGGTTTTTACTACTATCTCTACTAGTTCACGCAACTGAAAGGAGGCAATAATCTTTTTCCATGAGGAAAAACACAGTTTGTCCTCAAACATGGTTTGTCTCAAATGTTGCACCTGACCAAGATTTTTACCTTTTGAAATAGTTACTTACTCTTTTTAAAAGATTTTACAATTTTATGATACCTATAGGTGACCTTTTAATCATGAAAAATGACTGTGCTTTGCCTTGTTTTAACTTGTAATGTTTTGTATTAGATTTATTTAACAAGAAAGACCTTTTAACATCAACTACACACTTAAAACAAATGAGTCACTTTGAAATGGAAAATATGTTGGCTGGGATCCCACCAAGATATATTTGTCAACTTGTTAAAGGGTGCGTTTGTGCCGATCATCTTTGGGACCCCCCTGATTTACCCGGAAGTAGTATTGATGTTGATATCAGATTAAAGACCGTATTTTTCTCATTGTCGTCCAAGAATTTTTGAGCCATCAAATCCATTTCATTCCCAAGATATAAACAAAAATTTTAAGCACAGTATCGAATAGGGCTTTGCACATGGTTAATTCTCCTACCATCAAAACCACGAAGTTGTTTTCCACGGTACTTGATGGTTTCCCACGGTACTTAATGTGCAAGTGCCAAGCTCTCATATAAAGTAGAGACACAATACACATAATCGAACAAGCACCTTTAAATATAATTTTGGTATCAAATGATCCGAACAAATTGTGTCTACAAATTTGACAAATTAATTTTGGTGATCCCATCTTGTTTTAAGAAAGGGGAAATTAGCTTGCGTCCTTATGATGAAGATTTGCATTTCAACCTATTTTTCAAAATAAAATTTAATTTCCAATCAATTTAAACCAAAAAAAAGGTTTTGTAAATTAATGTTTTTTTTAAAAAAAAAAAAAAAAAAAAAACTGATTAGGAGCACCATAAATTTGACTCAGAAGAATGTATTTTTTTACAATGCTAAATAGGTGATCAAAAATACTCTCAAAAACCACCCCAGTAGATCCCGTAAATGGTCTACCTACTTATAGACAAATCTAATGAACATTCCTAACCCGCCATGCTCTAGAAATACCTTCAACGATGAAAGCACAAACCTCCTATTGAATTTGGCAAAGGTTGGGAACACTGCCACCATGGTTCATCACAAATACCATGATGAACCTCTTTTGATTGCACAGTAGGTTGTATAGGGTCTACAGCACTGACATCTTACAATGGCTGAGAATTGGTAAGGCTTGGAATGTTTGAAATATTATCCAGAGTGGGCACTGGGCAAGTTTGTCTCATCCCCTTGCAGGATTTATTTTAGGTATGCATCCTGCTTGTTTTATGTTTGTGTTATTAGGAAACTATACACACTGATGTGGCAATCAATTAATATTTTTCTTTAATTATTGGTGCAACTTGTAAATTTCTTCCTGGGGAAAGTACCATACTGTCACCTTTTTTTTCACATGCTGACTTTTTGCGCTGCACCCTTTGACTGGTTCACTTGACTTTTAAATTCACAATTTAGCTTCTTATAAAGACTTATCACAGTATGAATATATTCACATGTTTTTGTGGGTAGCTACCTTAGAGTGTGAAAAATAAATATAGTGCAAAAATTTCGCACTTTACCGTAACCAATCAATTAGATTCTGTATAGGAATGCCTCTAACACATTAAGAGTGTTTACGATAATAATAATAAGAATAAGGAGACTTATAAAGCGCCTTTTACAAATAGGCAAGCGGCTGACAGGGGAAAAAAGTACAAAAATTCTAAGCGCGAGAAAAAAGATTTGACTTAAGAAGACTTTTAAGGGCAGATAACGAGCAAGACCACGGATGTTTGGTAGGTAATTCAGTCCAAAGGCGAGGCCCAGCAATAGAAAAGGCACGATCAACAGCTTTCTTTTTGGAACGAGGAATACCAAATTGAGATTGCAGAATCTGAGCGAAGT
Organism: Ophioderma brevispina; assembly: GCA_023653785.1. NCBI lineage: Eukaryota > Metazoa > Echinodermata > Ophiuroidea > Amphilepidida > Ophiodermatidae > Ophioderma > Ophioderma brevispina. The sequence goes on along the minus strand of JAMKCH010017626.1, from coordinate 50,001 downwards.
ATGTAAGTGGACTTATGAGTACGAGCTTTGAAAATATGGACAGGTAATCGGGAGATTTGAAAAAGGCACAGACTTTAAATCTGAGGAGTTATTTGAAGATGATCCTGAATTGTTTGGTAAAACCAATGGAGGGAATCCAGAAGCGGACGACATGAGTGCGCTGGGTTGTGAAAATGAGGCGAAGCTGATTCTGAAGAACTTGAAGACGGCTTAAATATTCTTTTCAATACCATACATGAGGAGAATTGCAATAATCTAATCTTGCTAAAATGAGAGAGTGAGGACAAGTTGTGAAATGTCTCAGTATCCAGATATTTACGGGATACGATTTAGATATACAGCTGCAGTTTATAGAACGAGACAAATTGGTGATATGGTCAGCATAGTCATGGAGTGATCAAAAATAACACCTAGATTGCGGATTGAAGGGGGAGGGGGGATTTCCTGTCCCCAAGATGAAGGTAAGAAAATGATGTTGTAGCGAGTTGTTTGTAATGGTGAGGAGAGGAAGCGAACCAAAAAACTCAGTTTTGGCTTCATTTAGTTTCAATCTGTTTTTAAGCATCCAAGACCGATGATCAATCACACATTGGGATAATTTAAATAAATCACAAATAGCATCCCCAAATGACCCCCCCATCTCAAAACCACTGCCCCTAAGACTAGGCTTGTTTGGAATCGTAGAATGCATTTTTCAAGCTGATTCCAAATATTAATAATAAGTGTTCAATTATAAAGAAAAATAAAAAAATATCTTTGGGTGAACCCATTTCACCATGTAGAGTCTATTAGGTGATAAAACAAAAATCTGTTTCTGGACATGGCTTCCAAAAATTGCATGCGGTCATTTGGGAAGCCAGCTCAAAAAAAAAACACTACTCGACCCTAAGACTAAGGTTTGTTTACTCATTTGAATGCATGTTATATGATTCCAAATATGATATGGAATGCATAATTTTGTGTGGTTTTTATCAAGCAGCAATGGAAAGAACTTGAGGAAGTGCACAAAGAATACTCAGTGTATATAACTAGATCGGCTAACCTTTCTTCCCTTGACCACAAGATGGCAGGCATTACATTCTTTGGCAGACGGTATTGGAATAGTGGCTGTCATCTTTTGGAGGGATCAGCCCATGGTATATCAGAGTAAATGAAGGGAAACTTAGCAAAGTCAGAAGTAGGATGTGATCTGTGATGATTTTAAGACACGATTTTTGAAGCATATTTGTGAATATTTCACATAAATGTGGATAGCACTGAAACAAAATCAAGGATGATTTCTTAGAATAAGTTTTGATTCCAATTTGTCTTTGGTGATGAAAACTTACAAATTGTCAAATTCTATGCTTCAATGTTTAAACTTGGTTGTCACCAAACAATAATTGTGAAAGTGGTTGTTTGTTCGTCTGCAGTTGGTTGTTCAAATGCTTGACATCAACTACAAATTAAATTCAAATGAACTTGGAAATTGAAGTATTTTCAGTACTATTTTAATTCAACATGGAAAATAATCCCATAAAATGCACAGCAGACCTTAGGTTCATAATTTTGACGGCATTCCTGTTCTTTTGAATGCCTAGATATCCTTCAAATAGCTGTCCAAACAGAATAATTTGATTCTGATGTTTATTCAGTTCTACATAAGCTCCTGTGATGCTGGTATTGTACTTATGGTTGGTTCACCCAACAGAACTACAATACTTTGATTTTTTCTACAAATCACCGAAAATCTTAAAGTTAGGAATTATGCATTCAGACACCACTTAATCCAAGGTTTTACGGGTTATATACGGTCTCAACTCTTTGAGAAAGTTTTGAAAGCAATCGCAAATGCACTTTTTAAGAACAGATAGATTTCACTTATGAATATGGCATAGTCTAGAAAAATGTTGTACGCTGGGTTTGAAGAGCAGGGTGACTGTTACCAAGAAAATGATCAAATCCTTTGTTGTTTCTTGATAGGCTTTGGTTTTCACATGCCACACTGACTAAGAGAGCATTAGACAATGTCTAATAATTTGTTTGCTGATTGGACTGTTGGTTTAGATCATCAGATTTGGGGTCATAGACATTTACAAAACAGTACTTTATCAAGTTATAAAAAAAAAATTAACCAAGATGGCATCAATTGATGTTGCAATCCAGATTAGGCAAGCCGAGAACTGAGAGTAAGCAGCTCAACATCTACACGGTTAATTTCAAACACTGAAGGCAAATTTCTCAATTTCTAAGTGGGGAGCAGAAGGTTATACGGTTAAAACAATGTTCATTCATGATTTACCCACAAAACCTGATTCTAATCACCACAGTCCATTTTCCAGGTTGATTCATTGGTTGTGCTGGACTTATTGCATCGTTCTCCATTGCGTAGGAAGAAATCGCTTGTTTCGCCAGGTCACCTCAAGACACCAGAAATGTTGATAATTGCCCTTCGTGACAGGGCTAACAACAAAACACCTTTCTACTTGGTAGCAAAAAAAGGCACTAGAATGAAAAGCTTGTTACTTGGCAAGCTTAACAGAAAGTCCAATTTGGTCACTATGTTGGAGAATAATCCAGCTGTCAGGTTGACACCCAATGGGGAACGTCATGGCAAAGGGTTCCTAATCCAGCTAGGACGACATCTTCAAGAAAACTCCATGGATTGAAATGAGATAAAAAGGTAATTTATCAGGATATTGTGCATTTATAGGACCAAGCGTTTGGCAGAAGAAGGTAAAAAACCAAGCTTCTATGAAGAAGAAGAAGGAGGAAACTAAAACAGCACAAGAAATGATATATTCGCATGTTAACACATGCAAATATAAATAGTGAATTTCTTACAGATACGACCAAATCTACACGTAAGAATTGGGCACATTTGGATTATTAAGGCTAACAGGTTTTTTTGCAAATGATATAAATATCTCAACTTTTTTAAGTAAGTCGGGGGCTGAGGTTGTGGATCACGAAAGCCCCTTTAATGAGAATTAATATAGAACGCATAAAACTGATCTCTGAAGTGCTGCACAGTAACAAACATTACACTTAAACACAAATATAAGGGAGAAACTTGCCTGAGCATTAAGAGTAGGATTAAAGAGGTAAGGTAAGCCAGATTTAAATGTGAAAGTGAAATTGACAGAGGTCGATGTGTTATAACTACAAAAAATTACAAGGCTAAGTTATCAGCCAATTCTTGTAAGAATATTGAAACAATGTTTCATATCTAAATAAATTTGGGTACAGAAGAATTTGAAAAAAAATATTTAATTTTAAAGCTGTCTAGTTTTTTTTTATATCATTTGTGAATCCACGCCATCATATCAGATTTAGTGCAAGAAGGTCCCATCTGCACTAGCTGCCATGTGTCAGTTGTGTTATTACTAAAGCATTCTACCTGCCAAATCTAACATGTGGCAGCTATACAGGACAGGGCATTTTGCCCTAAACCCTCGATGTACACTCACACTTGTTTCAGTTAGAAGAAAACCTCTCTTTTTAGTAGTAGAAGGAGATGTGACAAACACCAGGCAACAGAGGGGGCATTTCAAAATCACCAGAAGGCTGACTTACACTCTTCAGGAAGAGGAATCTTGGGCGACAACTATCGGAGAAATTTCAAATACTGTTGCTGATAAAATACCATGCTGCGTATGCTGTAATGGGAACCTATCATTCCAATTTTTTAGATCCTTAGAATAAACCCATAGGGTATGGATTTCATAAACTTAACTTGCTTGGAAAGTAATCTACACTTGAAAAAAAACTTTAACGGTGCATTTGTGATTTTAGCAATGTAGTCACGGAGTCTGAGATGCATCCTGATATTAAACTCAAATGTCACCCTTGGGTAAATACAAATCTAGTAGCTCCTTTCTCGGGTTTTTTTAATTGTTGCATTATTGGTCATAATGCAATATTCATGGGAAAAATGAGTTATGCATTTAAAAAAAAGATGAGCATATAGGAGGACATGGAATAAGGGGGAAAAAAGGGGGGCAAAGAGAGTGAGGAGAAGAAAAGGAGCCAAGTCAAAGGATACAGGAAAAGGAAGATAACCAAAAGGGGGCTCCTCATCCACAACTCGTTTGTCTTTTCTCCACCTTTCCACTCCCTCCTTTGCTAACCCGTCCCATCTAACTCTCCCATCTACACAGCCTTCCCCATCTCTCTTCCTCGGCCCGCCACCTGCCTTCTTCTCTCCCTACCCGCCCAACCGTACCTCTCCTGACCCCTCCTCCCCCCCTCTTATCCCTTCCTGCCCATTTCCACTCCCTACCCTTCCTTTATCTCTCTTCCTACCTCCTGCCCTCATTTCTCTTCTTCCCCTTCTTCTCCTTTCCTCTTTTCCCTACCCGTCTATACTTCTTTTCTTCAGCACAATCTCTCCTTTATTACCCCCAAAAGTTTTTTCAGCATTCATGTGTGCCAACTGAGTAGGGGTGTGGCTCAGAACAATGCATAAACTCATGTGACTCCTGCCTGTAATTTGCAAACAAAACTGAAGATCAGCCAATTGCCACAGAACTATCTTTGACACTATAAAGGGATTTCACTCTTTGCCTAACTTTTCAAAGAGTCACAATACACTCCCAAAATACAACACAAAGTCAAGACACAAGTTCTTCATAAGTTCCTACTCTGTACTCAACCCTCTCCCTTCTCATTTCAACTCCTCCTTTCCTCTCACCATAGAGGTGGGGTGTGGTGGGGAGAGAAACTCCCACTTTGGACGGTGATGCGTGTTTGTCCAAGGCTGTAAGACCCCCATTTTCAGCAGCGCTGTTCACCGAAGACCCCATAATTTTTGAGAATTTCACCAAAGATCTCATATTCTTTGAAAAGTTTTTACTCTGAACGTCACCTGCACCCAAAACCAGACCACTCTAATTTGGGGTGACACACATTTTGAAATTGCATCCCCACCCACAAGACCCCCCCCACCCCCTCACTTTTAAAGAAAATTTCTGCACCCCACAGTTGTCAACATGAAAAACCCCTACTTGGGCTATTTGGCGGTCTTCTCACAAAGACCCCTATTTTTTTCACGTCCTCTGTCACCGAATAACACTGTGTTCAAGCGGCAAGCCAGCTTACACCCTATCAATTTATATGCAAGTGATCCCCCCCACCCCTGCTCTTACCTCACCCACACCTCTATACGGCATCTTTCACCCACTCCATTTCCCAGAAAACAGCATTGAAGTGATTGCAAAAACCAAAGCCTACAGAATCTTCACAACATACCCTAACCCATGATCCCTCCCCAAAACATCCACTACCTCAGTATCCAAACTAACTGTCACTAAAATGGGCTTAGTGTCCACATTCCCCAATTACCATGTATAGAGTTCAGTGACCATACACTGTGCACTGAGATTCATTGACCCTTATAGAGTTACAGTAACAAGAAAGCACAAACTTTGGATAGTTCACCAGACCATAGGCCATGGTACATTGGACTCTGTCTTCGGCAATTGTAATATGATCACATATATGCCAGGCAAGCCAAACAGCCACACAAGGATTTCATATATGCGCAAAACAGCTGGCTTTGCATAATACAAAAGCCGTTCCAATTTTTTCTTCTCGACCTTACTCACTAATAGACAATGTGTGCAAAATAAACCACACGTGAAAATTTGTTAAGTAACCTATTAAAACACCAAAAATACTTTGGCCATGTTGGACGCATGGGCAAACCAGCGAGTTGGATCATTCTGTGTGACCGTGTATTAAGCAGTGCTAGGATACATCGGTGTTTGCATATTATTGTGGAACTAGATGATCACATGGTGTTTTATAGGCAAAAATAATAAAATGTATCATAAGCAGGGATGCGTTGTCAGATTCAGGTCAGACACAGCGGAAAAGGGAGTGAAGATGGAATCTTTTTGAAGCTCAATGAGTGTTTCATGGGGAGGGACTGGGAGAATACTTGATTGTTAGGGTGGCGTTCATAGGCACACAGTATTTTTTGCTGGCCGACCGAGGCCAGATTAAGATCAGATGGAAAATGACCTTTGACACGTAGCTACGAAAAGATTTTTACAATTACAGCAGCAAAGTAGTCCACTGAAAATTCATTTAAACAACAAATTGATTTAATCAGTTTTATTTGCTACTTTCATTTCACATAGTTAGGGGTGTTAAACTGTTTATTTATTACATAATAGATTGTTTCATATTTATATTATATTCATACATTTATTATTCAGACTGATTAGTAATGAGCAAGACACATATATTCAAGTTTAGTCTTGCTCCCATTGTTCGAAATAGTATTTTGCTGTACGAATTCAGGGAGCAGAGAGTCTAGAAAAAATGGATCTCGCCCAAAACCTATCGATGACACACGCCTATGATCTATGAATTCTCTTTTTGTTTCCGTGACCGAGGTGGTGTGATTGCTTACGACCTGTGTAAATTCTTGATTTTGTGTCCTTTATCAGGAAAAATAATATTTTGCGTATCAAAAAAAACAGCAATGATAGCATTATGGAAGTACGTAGAGCAGCATTCATGTTGCTCACTGTATTTATAGGTCTAATTTCTGTAGCCACATTGACGAAATTATTCAGCCAAAAAGCAACCTGCATCGGAGGCAGCCATAGTTTTTTCCACATACCTTGTTAATAGGGGTTGGAAAACTTACTTTTCAATTAGAACAGAGGTCTGCAAAATGTAGATTCTAAATTTTTTACAAGCTTATTTTTCCAGAATTGACCAGTTAGATTTAATTTGTTCAGCCCTGTTAGGGTCGTTGAGTTCGTCTGGTGGGATTTTTGTGTCCCAAGGAACCACTGGCGCAACTTCGAAAATTACATCGTTCCCTAGATGATAGCGTACTTGCCATCACAGTGGTTCTTTTTGAGTAACGTTGGTGGTTCTAGCATCTTATGTGCCAAAATTTAGAAATGTCGTTTTATAGATTTCACAAAAGGGGCAAAGTTCAAAGGGGTCATCAAGGTAAAAAGTTTATACAAATGAGCCTTGGGTCAGTGGTCTTTGACCAAGTATGAAGTTATACAGTCAATGCGGATGTGAGAAAATGAGCATCGGCAACCTTTGTTTAAGCTTACAGCCCACAGGACAACCGACCACAGATAACAGCCGCACGGGAACGATATCCTATAGGTTGTCTCTGCAAAGCACTCTCAGCATTTCAGCACTCTCCTTCATACTCATTAAAACTAGTCATTAAAAAACCATTTTATTAATAATCAAAACAAAAATATTAAGGAGTTATGGGTATGGGTGTGGGTTAGGATTAGGGTTAGGGTTAGACTAGGATAATTATCTAGGTGAGGATTTGAGGATTAGGGTTATCACAAATTTTGTGATGTTACACAAAGGTCATTTTAGCCAAACAGGTCTATAAAATCCAATAACTACCAATAGTTGTATGGGAGAGTTATGGCCCACTGGTTCGGGCATTCGCCTTGGTGCAGGAGGTGGTACCCAGTTCAAACCCGTAGGGCCACTAGCTGGGAATTAATCGAGTACTAAATTCTGGCTTTAATTTGTATAAGAGCTATTGTTTAAAACTAGAGTTCCACTTCACCATGGTCCAGTTAGACTTGGGCAAAAGACTTAATAGTTACATAATAATTAAGTCATCATTGTCTGTTGATCTGGTAATAAAACATCACAGAAACGTCGAATTATCTATCATAAAAAGATTTGTCCAAGAGCTCCTCCAATTAGGAAAATAAGTAGTATTTCTAATCCCCCTTAACTGTGATTGGTAAATAACAAACTTAGTTTGTCTTTAAAATCACTTTGCAGTTGCCGGCAAACAATAATTATAGAAACTAGATGACTGCATTTGACAGACTCTCAAGTTGTGCTTTGATATTTTAATAAAAAATACTAAAAAAACAATGAGATTTTTGATGTCAGATTTTAAAAAAAAAAAGCCTGTGCAATATGCTTGGTAAATTTGTTTAATTAGACTCAGGAACACAGTTACGGCCTCACCCTCAAAATAAAGACTGAACCAGCTTTAGTCTGATACAATCCAAACACCTTTATATTTATATCAAATCTGGGTAAAACAACCTCTGAAAAGGCGCAGATGGTCCCCAAAATAAGCAGAAGACAACCTACGACAAACAGATGGCTCGAAGCCAGGAAAAGGCGAAAGCCGCGGAGGGACTCCGGCGTCCCCATTGTTGTGCATCATAGCACTCGTGTATACCCGAGTGAGTCAAACACGACAAGCTACTCAAGAGGTGCAAATCCACCAGGACGACCATGGTAGATGGCGGGTAGATGTGAGAGAGACAGAGGAGCTAGGGCTGTTAAATTATGCAGCGTTGTAGCCCAGGGAATATGGCCAATTTGATGTTTTTTTTTTTTAATAATTTGAAATTTACTTGCAATGAATGAGAGATGATCTGTAACCTTGTGTTATTAGCAGCATAACACAACCTATTCAGTGCTATGCTAATTTTAATTCGTTCTTGGGATGAGATCACTTAGTGTTGCACTAAGAATAATTGATATAGTTCAAAAGTCTTATTCTAAACAGTGATAATCGTGGGCACCTGCTTAGCTAGCTATGAATTTTTTGTATATTAGATTTCACTGTTTTGGGTTGAGTTGTAGCAAGGAATCTTGGTCTTACAAAAAGTTTATGCGAGTCACTGATATGGTGTATCCAAAAAAAGGGCCTATTATGCCATTATTTTAGTCCAGATGGGTCAAATAAAATGGACTACAATTTTTATTTAGTTGTATAAACCAAATGGCCTTGAAGTGAGACTATGTATTTAAAGCAATAAACACCGATTTGAGGTTTATGGCAGAAGGCCCCCATCTGCAATAGATGCCATTTGTCATTTTGTTCTTATTAAGTGTTATACCTACCAATCTAACACCTGGACGCTATGTGCAGCTGGGGCCTTTTTGCCCTAAACCCTCAATTTCATATGGACAGTCCTCATTTTTCTTGATGGTGAGATTTTGGTACCATTAATTGGATTTATTTTTAACAAACTAAAAATCTCTTCAAGTGGGTTATATCTCTAAATATCTTGATATAAAATGTTTTAGAGAATACATCAGAGATGGCAGCTCTCATTAAAGCTTGTTAATGATAAGATATGCCTAGAGGCCAGCACCGTAAAGGAGTCGTAAAACACAAGTCTTTGGATATCCCCATAAGTCACAGAGCCAGTGTTGCCGATTTAAATCAATGATTTTAAATCAAACAAAATGTCAGCTTTTTACAGGATGTTTGGTTTGAGCTGGGGTTTAAAAGGTTGACAGGGATGATGAAATGAGGATTTTAAATGATTAGCTTACTTTGAGGTTACTTAATTATACATATAAATGTTTTAATAATTGTATTTTTGCGTGTTTTTAATCTTCGTAATTACATCAATTAATGCAGCCTTAGTGATGTAAAAGTGATGAAATTAGATTCTCTTAACTAAAATATTCCTTTTCATCACCTACACATTTGACTGAAATAACCAAAATCGCACTTATTAAAGTAGGTTATCAGCTATGATCCCACAGAAAAATCACATAAAATTAAATTAACAATCGACCTCGTATTACGCGATGCGTTATTAAACATATGTCCCCGCCGAAAATGTCACGTATCACTAACATGCGAAAAAATCAACTACAAACAATTACCCCCCACAACACCCGCAACACTCCAACCCTCCCCAACACCCTGCAAACCCCACCCCTCCCAACCCCCACAACTCCCAATACAAATACAACCCCACCCTTAATCCCCAACACCCACCCCCTCCCCAACCCACTCTGCAACACCCCAATCCCCCACAAACACCCCACCCAATACCGTTACACCCCGCAATTCCCCTCCCCAACACCCGCAAACCCCCTGATCCCTACCAAACCCCAGCAACAATACCCCACCCCCCTCCCAACACCATGCACCACGCCACCCCTCCCAATACATGCAACACAAAACACCCTCCCCAAAACACTAGGCAAACCCACCCCTTCACCCAACAACCCCTAATTCCCCACCCCCTCACACCAACACTCCAACACCCCACCCCTCCCCTATAGCATTAGTAGTCTCAATAGCGAGGATTTTGCCTATCCGGACTTGTGTACACTTCAGAGTACAGCATACGCATATTTAATTGCTCATTGCATAAGCATATTTTACACTACTTTCAAATTGCAAACAAACGATGGCCCCATGATGGCTTTCATGCAGTGCAGGAATTTGAGTATCGATGTACCGCTTCAAAAATATAGCAATTACGCTGATTTTTGTATTTTAGCTTTGTGCATGTACGCAATTGCCCGCAATATGACCAAACTCTAATCCGGTCGAGAACTCTTCCGCCCACTCCTTCCACCAAAGTTAAATATTATACGCCTTACGAAACTCCAGAAACCTTGGACACGATCCCTTGAGGAAAATCTCATAAATTATGCAAATTCAGTACTTAACTTAGCCTATTTTAAGCCCACAATCTAATCAGGTGTAGAACTTAATTCAACCCGCTTATTTCCACCAAGTTACATCATGTCACCCTTAAGAAACTCCAGATAAATCGTTTATTACAAATGGGGTACCTTTTTATCACGGACGACGGCACGGACGTTGCTCATTTCAGAGTCCCCGTTCCGAACTCGTTCGGCGAGGACAATAAACCTAATTGGTTCAGTAAAAGGATAACCTTCAGTGAACACTTCTTTTCAACATTTTAAGTGACGAGTTATTTCTTATGTTTTCTTTCTTTTTTCCAAATTCCCGTAATTTTGGAGGTAATTATTTCTATGCGAAGTAAAGTAGTCAATAGTGTCTTAGTACCCCAAAGAAGAATATATTTTTACCTGAATACACTATGATTGAAGCCATATAAAATGAAAACCAATCGTATAGATAATCACCCAAACTTGAGAAAATAATTATCAAAAATAGGGTTCTAGCACATTTTCTCTTTTTTTTTTTTGTCCATTTTACATGTGCCAAATTTCAGTCACGGTACAAAGGCTATGGGATTGGGAAACCATTTAAATATCTTCAAAAAAGACATGTTTTGAATAAAATGAATAATTGGCATTTATGTATCATGTCAACCATACCCACATTTCACCATTTTCAACAAAACTCCGGTTCCACTCGTGTAGAGATAATCCTACACTACCCTAATGCCCCAGACTGTTTATCCCAGGAGAGAGTGAAGAAAGAAGAGGAAGAGACAAGAGCAGTGGCCCCACACGTACGACCCCTATGCTGCGGGCAACAACAGCGACGGGCAGGCATGACAAGTGGATCCAGGTGAGGGGCAAAAATTTCAAGTCGATCCCACCAGAGGGGGCAAAAATTTGGAATCATCCTCGGTGATTTGCTCCATCTAGTCTGAATTCGACGAAAATGTTGCGCTACGCGTTGTGCAAATGACGAAATTTGCTCTGATCTTCGCCCAAATTTAGGCTGAAAGTCTTCAATTTTCCCCAAAGCAAGAGGGCATTGAAAATGCTATATTTTGGTCCACATTTCCCGGCTTTTTCGAGAATGAGGGGCCCACTCCCCTCCCAAAGGAACGCAACTGGGGAAGAGGGGAAAGAGAAAAGTAGAAATTTGAGGGTCAGTTCGAACCAGGACCCGATATGACGGGGAGAGCAAGCGCTATAAAAGGCCAGCGATTTCGTGCATATGTGTCTTCGTTTGACGATGCTATCACTACACCAATTAAGTACATGATGCCTACCTTCTGAATGAAAAATTGACAAGTAGTAGTACGATCCCCCCGGGGGCCCCTTTAAAGCCATAATACACAAATCGACAACACACCTGTAACCTCCCTATTACTATTATGGGAGGACTTAATTATACCAATGAGGGTTTTGACCTTATTGACTCTACATATGGCCATTACACAAGTTAAACGCCTCCTGGATATAAAGCTCTTGTAATTCTTCAGTTCAAAAACCCTCAATAATATGAATGCCCTCCACTGAGCACTCCCGGTGTTAGGCCTGCTGCTGCGGCCCTCACAAACATTTTTCTGCAGTTTCCATAACATATGTTGATAATATTTGACATACATAAGGTTAGGGCATCTTTTTTGTTTCTTTTATTCCATACTGTAAATTGCAGATTGTGCTATAATTCTGTGAAAAGGCTTTCCCTAACAACTGGTTATTGTATTGTAGTAACAAAATGACTATCTACACCACAATCTTACATATTTTGATTGACTGCATTACATGATATAGCACAATATTTATACAAAACTCTGAGTAACCCAGTCAAAATATATTTCTGTCTCTGTACAATCCTATAAGCTTTCTTACCATGTCTCCGATTGGCCAAATTGCATAATATAACCTAATGTATAAACAAAAATACTCGGTTCCCGGAAGCTTGTGTGCATGTCACTGCGGGTTGTCAACAGAAGTGGTAGTTTGATGTTGATAGATGTTGGTCAGTGTTTTTTGTGAGGAACTCTAGCGTTTGATTTATGAAATTGGGTCAAAGGTCAATAGAGGTCATCAAAGGTCAATCTAGTGATAATCCAAATTAAGTTCATGGCCAGTGATTATTTTTAAGAAAGGGAAGGTTTAAAAGTTTTTCACAAAAGGGTGTCAAAGTTTCCAAATAGGGGGCATCATGAGGGTTCAACAATTTGTTTACACCACCTATCCGAGCATTGGGCCAGTGGTTCTTCTGAACAAGTATTAAGTTAATCAGTCAATGCATATGTGAGAAATGAGCAATTGTTAACCTTTGGGTATTTATTAATCTTTCCCTGGAGATGGCCAGCGCACACGAGTGTTGAAAAAAAAAACCCATATGCACTTGGCCGGATTCGAACCGGCGACCTCCGTATTACTAGTAACGGCGCTCTAACCAACTGAGCCACAAGACTGGGTTGGTAGAAGAGCGATAGACATCATCTATAGGTGTTAAGTTCGAAAGGTGTCCATCGCTTTCCTAGCGGATAGCATCAGAACGGTATATTTACATATACAATTTATATTTGTTTTGAATTTTTAACTACTTAGTTCTCCAGGTAGACAAGGATGGGTATTTATTAATCTTTCCCTGGAGATGGCCAGCGCACACGAGTGTTGAAAAAAAAATACGGAGGTCGCCGGTTCGAATGCGGCCAAGTGCATATGGGGTTCTTTTCAACACTCGTGTGCGCTGGCCATCTCCAGGGAAAGATTAATAAATACCCATCCTTGTCTACCTGGAGAACTAAGTAGTTAAAAATTCAATTGTTAACCTTTGTTTATGGCCACAGCCCACTACGGAAAAAGCCACCCCTATGTGTCTTCCTGCTAAAGCAGGCGACACAATAAAATTGACCAGAAGACTCAGGGAGTTAATAGTCACTCAACATTTTTCAAAATTATACACATCCGTTATCGTATTCTGAATGAACATGCAAAATATATCCAAATGAGTCCAAACAAGCCTAGTCTTGTAGGTCAGTGTTTTTTTGAGATGGCTTCTCAAATGATTGCCATTTCAAAAGCCACTGACTCATTGTGTTATAACCTAAACAGTATCTACCAAAGTTGAAAGGGTTAAAAAATATTTTCTTCCCTCCCTCCTTTCAAATCATTCACAAAGTACACATATATTTCATTCATTTTACCATGCTATTGGGATGGTGCACAATGCATTACAGGTCTATAAACTGTGTGGTGTGTGGATGGGTGCACCCCCTTCCTCCCACACACACCCGGGGGGGCCACTTGTATTCAAAGGTGGATATGATGCGTGAACAAGAAAATACGTAAAAAGGGTCTCTTTTTTCCAACTGGGGATGTACACGTGTACATTGATTAGTGTGTCAAAAACAGCAAAATATGGAAAAAAGGGTATGTTTTTTTCGTAACCCGAAATTGTGATGTACGCGAGATCAAAATCATCAAAAATAGTGTAATTTGGAAGTAAAGCAACATGAGCAAAGCCAGATAATAAGGGTATATTATCACCACAATGCATTGCTTACTTGTTTAAGGTAGCAAAAACTGACAAAACAACTTGTTTATGGGAGCAAAACAGACAAAAATGCTTGTTTAGGGCATGTTTTTTTAGTCAGTGGAAATACTTGTTTAGGGTGCATTTCGGAAGTCCATGTTCACGCATCATATCCATCTTTGAATACAACTGCCCCCCCCCCGGCACACACACCACCAAATTTTACCACACACAACCATGCATATAGGCCTACATATACACACACATAGACAGGGCTCACCATCCAAGCTCATTCAGCAGGGGAAACAATGGCCCTAAGTACCCAACTAATATGATGTTGCTTTTTGGGTTTTTTTTATTATTTCTGTTTTTTTTTTAGTGGATTTTTTAAAAGTTTGACATCATGGTCAAATAAGCTGACAGACAGGCATACAATATTATTTTGTATTTGCCCACAAAAAACTATGCCATTTAGTGTGGCCAATAACACTTCAGCTAAATATGGCTTACAGCCCCATATTTTGGATAACCAGAGTTGGGGGGCTTTCCCCAGCACCCCTGGTCTACCACTGGACATACTTCACCTTGACATTCCTCAGACTAGGCCATGCCTTTACATGAACAGGCCCCTTGCTTTTATCTCAATGTTTTTCACATCTTTAAAGAGCAGATTGCTATGAGGCCAAAAGCTTTCACACTAATGTTTGTATGATCCGCATGCCAGTAAAAATTCACACTACTCTGTGCTTTCAGTTTTCTATGGCCAGTACTCAATGAGACCTTGAGAACCATCACTGGCTGCCTCCATCCTACTCCATCTGAATTCCTACCAGTGCTTTCAGGCATTGCACCTGCAGTACTTCGGAGAGAACACCACACGCATAAACTAGTGAAAAAGCTCCTGCTGGACAACAAGCACCTGCTGCATAACACTGTCAAAGAATCACACCAACTCGGTAGACAGAGACTGCGCTCTCGACCTTTCTGCCGACACGCTGCTAAAAACTCTCCAGTTCCCCTTTCAACATCTTACAGACATGGAATACTGCCTGGCTAGATACCCCAAGACCAGATCAACTCTCTATTACACCTAAGACAGAACTACCACCGGGCAGCAATCTCCCACGCAAGGAATGGGTCACCTTAAACCGGATTCGCACAGGAGTCGGTCGCTTCAATAGCAATATGCACCGATGGGGGCTGCGGCCATCGCCAGCCTGCCAATGTGGTTCTCCATCACAGACTGCGGATCACATTCTCAATGAGTGCCCTACCTTTCGTCCACCGGTGGACACAGATTTCTCAAACCCCAACCAATCAACAATGAGTTGGCTCCAACGCTTACAACATATTTAGCTGCTGCCTCATACGCAAGAAGTAGTATGACCTGATGGGTAAGATTTAACCACTTGACCGCATCTAATGTTTTTTGTATATGCAGCGGTTTGCGAAAGCTATTTTGAGATCTCTTTATTTAAGCTATACTTCCAGTTTGCAGGGTTAAAGGTCACTTCTGGGTTCTTGACCTGTTAAGGCAGGGTCACACCCAGGGTCATAAGATCCACAATGGGACCACTTATGGGTAAGGTCAAAGGTCAATTAAAACTTAGATTACCTTATTTCCACCAACTTCTTCAAGGTGTGCCCTTATGCCCTCCACGGTGAAGTGGTTAAGGGTAGCATAAAAACCAGTGGTTCTCATTGTAAGTCAGAAAGTGACATAAAGAACGGTGTTCTAGAAATTTTAGGGTATGCCTCTGGAGCAGTGTCCTGGGTTCAAATCCTACTACGGCCATTTTCAGGCCTGATGTGCAAGACTTATAAATTCAAGGGTGATACAGAAACCAGTAGTTCACATTTGAAGGCAGTTAGTGGCTTGAACAAGGGACACCTGAAAAAAAGATGTGAAAGGATAGACCCTTTTCCTCAAATAACCATAGACGTGATTTCATAACCATAGCTTCCTAGGTACACCAATCAAAGCTACTATCCGATAAGCTAAGGTGGTTCTCAAACCTTTGAACAATCAATTTTTGCATCAAATTTTGACTAAGCTCCATGTTTCATGACCAGACAACAATTTGCACTAATTTGATCTTGGATTACCCCAATGACCTTGAAATGATCTTCAAATTTTTTGGCTTCAAATGTTTGTTGACTAAACCCAGTAAATATAACAATTTCAACTAAATAACTTAAATTTTGACCAATTTGACACTATATGACCTTGAACCTCAACTGCGATACGGTCAGCCCAGTATGGGTAAAATTTGAATCATACTTTGATGGGAAAAACTTTTAATTTAACAAATTACACATACACAACCTTTAACAAAAAAATACAGCATTCCAAGGAATGCATAATGTCATCTGCCAATGTTGTGGTTTGCAAATAGGGTAATTGGAGGTCAATCTGTGTACACCCCATATGAGTCTTGGGCCAGTGGTTCATCTGAGTATGAGGTTAATTGAGCAATGGGTAAGAGTATGAGTCCAATAAGTGCACTGTTAACAGACAGACACACATACTACAGCTTACTACCAAAGTCATCCCTATATTCTGTCCAGCTCGAAGTAGTGACATGGGCGTATACATTGAACCGACTTTCAGAGCGGGCGTGGGCAAAGTACAAGTGCACTGCAACTGAAAGGCGGCACAGGGTAAAGGCGCGCGTTGCGACTTCATACTTCAGAAGATACAAAGTATAAATGCCATTGACCAAATTTGACCCCTAAATAACCTCTAACTTCAACCTCCTTTGCCACCCATTCCCTCCCACCGGGCCCACCCACTAATCACTGTTACCAAGTTTGGAGGGAATTGAATCGATGCTTTGATATGGGAGAACATTAACCAAAGTACACAACTTTAACCAAAATGACCAGACAGATCATAATAGTGATTTTTCTTAGTCTTGCCTTAATAACAGTGCTTATAGCACAATTCCAAAGAGTGGCCATTGCGCTTTACAAAAGAACATATAATTAATATGGATATATGAAAACAGCCAGAAATACAGTACAACAAAATTTTATACAAGTTTTTAAACCTTGTTTGAAAGACTGAACTGTGGAGATGACCTGATGGTAAGCGGTAACTAAATCCAGAGAGTTGGGCCGAAGATGCTGAAAGATCCATCACCTGTCCTTCCTCTACTACGTGGGATAACGAGGCGAGAATTGTTCATACTTGAGCATAGGCCTTCCCTTGATGGAATAGAAATGGTGAAACAATCTTGAAGATTGACAGGTGACAGACCATTCAGTGCCTTGTAGATGCAGACAAGAACTTTGAATCGAATATGTTTGGGTAACCAGTGTAAAGAGTCTAATAGAGGGGATGATGAGCGATGGCATGGAACTTAGAAAACTATGCGGGCCAGCTCGGTTTTGTAGGTGCTGTAGATGAATAACATCTTTTTTCTGCAACCAGAAAGAAGTGTATTACTATAGTCTAACTTGAATAAAACAAGTGCCCACATAACAATAACTTGTATCTTGGTTGATAGAACAGTAAATTCTAACCACAGAAGAAAAGTTAACAGATTTGCACAGATATGTAACATGATAACATGATCATGACCCAAAGGTAATGTCTAAATTTGTTATTGTATAGGGTGGTATAATTTCAGCAGAACCGATTCATATTTGATGTCAGAAAGTCTCATAATTGAATTGAGAAGCTGCAATAAAGAACTTGTGTCTTAGAGTCATTGGCTGGTATTCTGCAAGGGAGTATAACTTTAGACCTGGGTTTAAACCAGGGTTAGTCCTGCATGAGTGCACATTTTTTCCTTTCAAAAATACTGTTAAAGTTAAATGTAATGGGTGAGAAAATTCATCATGGATGGGCCATTCCAGCCATCCTTGAGTAATTTTCTCACCCATTACAGCACATTTTTACAACAATTTGGAAGGAAAAAAGGTCCACTCATGTAGGACTAACTGTGGTTTAATCCCGGGTCTAAAGTTAGACTCCCTTTGAGAATACCAGCCATTGAGTTTGAGTATGTTGTTCATTCCACAAAGGATGCCAGATGGCACATGCAACATCACATGGGACCATGGGGTTAAAAGAAAAGTAAATCTGAACATCATATGCATACATGTGATAATCTAGCCAATGACAATGAATTATATTTGAGTATGTTGAGAATATTTGGTAAATGCCCTGAGGCCAATGATTGACCCTTGTGGCACACCACAATCAGGGGCGGATTTGGGGGGGGGGCGCACCGGGCAAGTCCCCCTATTTTTTGCAGAGCACAGGTTGCGAGTGTTACCCTGTAGATCTCAAAGAATGATGGCACAGGGCCAAAAGGAGTGGGGTCTTGCCAATAGAGAGAGTAAAATCAAATGGATTGAAATTGATCTTAAAATTGTCAAATTCAATATAAAATAAGCAAGAGAAGTATATGAGAATCGAGTTTGGTGAATCATGCCAATACTTGCGTCCACAAATTGGTTCAAAATAATTATCCAACCAACCTACGCAAGGATGTGTGGTCCAGTGAGTATAATGCCCAGGGGTATGCTGTTCTTGTGATCTGAAGGTTGTGGGTTCAAGCCCTGATGCTTCCAATTCATGCGTTGGGCACTTGTTCAGGCACTTTACCTGGCTTGCCTATCTCTACCCAGGGTTAAAATGAGGGGGAATGTTACAATGTATTACGGTTGTGCCTAGGCTAGTTCAAGTTATAATGATTCTGTGGGGCCTTGCCAATAGAGAAACAGCATTATAATACCGGTAATTGGAAGTGCATCTGGTATAAATTTGTCTCATTTTGTCATTTTTAAAGGCATATCCCTTCAAAAACCGAACGTTTACTGCACCAGATTCAAAATTTACTTGACTCTCTGCCAATTGAGTTGAACGACCGCACTATGAAAGCACGCTTGAAGTAGTCTTGAATATTTTACTATGAAACTCAAGTGTTTGTTAATAAACCCTAAATTCAATTTCAACAAGGTTACATCTAAAACAAGATAATATAACATTTTCCTAATGTTTTTCTTCATCCCCGTTCCACAATCATCCCCACATCATTAAAGTACAACAAACACTACAGTGCTTGTCACTAACTGCCAAAAAAAACATTCTGAGCCCAAAAGCCTAAACTAGCTACAGACTCTAATCCAGCCATCTACTAACATGCATTATTATACATATTGCATCTACAGTATAATGACCATAATAGCATTTATGATACCCATGGGGGACAATGATGTACTATATAGATGTAGCAACTCCATTACCATTCAAGCAACCAGGGAGGCGACCCAGTTCTATAGGTCCTAATGCACAGTGTACAGGAGTCAAGATCCTCCATGCACACATACATATGATTCACCAAGCTACTCTCTCGCTCCGCGGCTCTCTCTCATTCTGGCTAGAAGACAACTAAAATGTTATACTGGTATCACACATTTTTGGTAGATAATTAAATGCCCATTCTTTCAACCCCTCAACACTTTGCCAGGGTTTTCAAAAATATTGCTTTCTCGCAAGCAAAACTATGTTTCTGATTTTCAGCTTTACCCCATTCTTGTTTCTTAAGATTGGGGGAAGATGCCTCACAGGGTGGTGGTCTCAACAACAACCAGGGGTCAGCTGCCTTCTATATGAATGACCCCATTTGTAATATGCCAATTTTGGTATAGAGATTGATCACTTTTTCAAAATGTTCTCAATTTTGTTGAAAAATTAGGCCAAATCCTCAATTTTTTACGGGAAATTAGCCCCAAATTCCTCAATCTGATGCCAAAATTTGCTAAATATTGGAAATTTATTTTTTGTGAGGAGAGCTTGTACTAAATTTTGCACCAAATCATCTTCTTGGGTACATGGGTATATAGCTATGGCTGCCATAGATGTGGGTCCTACTTCATAATCTCAAAGGATATCCTTACTTAAAGGCACTATCAGTGATTTGCTAAATCAGAAAATCAAAAAAAATCATCAAAAATCAGATTTTGGCATGTCTGTAACAAGTACAGGTACCCTAAACATAGAAGCAACATAATAAGGACAAAATCAGAGATATTAGTCATTACTGTCCGTACGGACACTTACTACAACACGTAACTGAATGAAGAGTCATATCTTTGAACATCCCGAAAATTGGATATATTAGTCATTACTGTCCGTACGGACACTTACTACAACACGTAACTGAATGAAGAGTCATATCTTTGAACATCCCGTTTTCTTCCTTTTCTGTCAATTCTTCAGTTGGAAAAAGTAACTTATGAGAATTTTTCCCTTTTAAGCTATTCCTGCCGCGCCAATTTCAAATATTTTCACTCTTCCAGATGAATCACTGATAGTGTCTTCAAACTAAACTTAAGAACCAAGTCCCCTACAAAAACTGATACAGATGCCAAGTGCTGTAAGGAACAAAAGATATACTGATTTCAAATATAAAGGAATTACACAAAATAAACAAAGGAAATAATACCTAACTCTCAAAACCTCTGTTTCTATCTTAATCTTAGCAAGATAAACATTTCACATCCTAAACACATAAGGTGTGGTCATCACTCAAAGTTATCATGTGGGAGAATTATATAGCAAGTTGAAATTCCTACAGTAGCCGATGTCCAGTAATTATAATTGACATTAAACACTTCTTTAATGTCATGCAGTTTACATGAATTTATTATTTAGAGAATTTACTAACAACTGCTAAGCATGGCCACTTGTAACGCAGATTAGAATTCAAAAGCCTCATTAAAATTTCATGGTGGACACTAGTTTAAACAAGAAAATGTCAGGAATTACATGATTACCACAATTCTAATGCAAGGCCAACCACTGACTAACTCGATTGGCTGTAGAGAATTATACATCAAGTATTTACTCTTACTAAATATACAATATATTTATTGTAATGGACAGAGTTCGTGCAACTTGACAATTTTCAAGAGAGCCGGATATTCTAGTGTCGTCTGAAATATAGTGTTAATTGACCCTGAGATGACCCGTGATTGAAATGTAACTTTGACATCATTAGCATATGAAGGTCCAATTTTCATCTATGACCCAGTTTGGTTCAATTGGATTTAAGTTTTTACCTATCATTCAAACTTTCATGTAACTTTAACATACAGACAGAGACAGACAGGACAGACAATCATAAATGAGTAACTGGTTGTGGCTATGAAAACATTCATTCAGGTTGACACAAAATAAAACTATTTTCAAGTTAGGCAGCAGTTCTCGGGGCTTGGCTATATTAAAGAATATAAGCTGTGGATCCCCAGCCTATTTCAACTTGAACCTTGCCATGACATTGGCTGGGACCTTTGACCTCATCAACATGAGGCGATACCTGATGCACCATTGACATGAGTTTGGTTCCAATGGAACTTCAACTTTTCAATTGAGGCAAATTTTAAAAACATAACCTATTTCAACTCTACGTACAGACCTTTGACCTAGGTACATGACCTTGACCTCATCATAATATGAGGGATTTCTTGTTGAACCTATGATATGAGATTGGTTGCCAATTGAACTTCAACTTTTCAGTGAGGTGAATTTTAAAAACATCAGTGCACCACCCACTATACACACGACACGCAGAGTGATAAATCTAACACATAGTCTGGGATTGGTAATACATTTGTTCCTGATTTTTTTGAGATCCAGTGTGGGAAAATATTGGATCCAAAACACGGATAATGATAAAATGGATGATTTACGCCCAATATTTTATTGGTCTCCACTATGAGTTTTAAAATATTTTTAAAACTCATAAACTCTGCCAATAAAATAAGGACTCAACCAATTTTATACCAATGCGGCCCAGGGTTCGATGGAGCCCAGTGTTGTAGATGAATTTGGTTGGTGCTGATCCATACTTGTCCTGTCCTGTCCTCCCTGGTTTTCTCTGAGAACAAACATCTCAAATCTTTTCTTGCTGTTTGGAGTCATCCAAAATTGGATTCTGCCGGGGCACTGCCAATGTAATTAAAGAAATAAAGTGGTAAAATTCTGAACCCCAAAAATTGGCTGTGAGATTAGATTGTTGCACCACATTAATAATTCATTGGGCCCAAATTCCAAATTTCTACAGGAAATAGGGCATGTAGGGAGTGGGTGGATACCCCCATTAAAAAAAGCAAAACTCCTAAAAAGAGCTTTAAAAGGTCAAAAAAAGATTTTGCAAGTGGAAATGAGCAAAAGGTAGGGGGTTTTTATTGTTTTGTTCAAAAAAAAGTGTCTTACAATTTTGGTTAAAAAGTCCACTTTTGCCAAAATTGAGAGAAAAGTTCATATGTACCCCTCCCTTAAGATGTACAGGAACAAATTCTTTTTATTTAGGCCTAAACACAAACAACAACACCCCTACCTCCTAGGCCAACTAAAAAGAATTTGTTACATGTTGAATTTGAAAAGGGGTTTACATATGCGAACTCTTGCCCAAATTTGCCCCCCCCCCCTTGCCATTTTGGGGGACGGAAAGGCCCCTTTTGAAAAAAAAATGCCCTTCCTAAAAAATTCTGGTTACGGGCTTGCCAGGAAGACAAGTAAAGCTAGATAAACACATACCATACTAAAAAATGCCAACGTTTAGTATAAAAATGTCAATTTGTTCAGGTAAGAGGAACGAGGTTGCAATCACACAGCCCCTTTAAGAAAACAAGAACATACACACACAATTCTTAGTCCCTCAATCGTACCGTTACAATCACATAAATGTCATTGTTGGCATACTTTCAATACATTTACACATAGTTGACACAGCTTGGTCTACCCATGAGATGTTAGAAAACATGGCAAGTGCGGCATGTGTACAAGTTAACATCTTACGATAGCAAGATGATGATGGTTCCATGGTATGCCTACTGCTATCTGTTGTTGAGTTGATCCTGTATGCACTTCCCTGTCCAGCAAAACTAGCTTGCTATTTCCCTATATATATAGCCAGGGTACCCATGAGGGACACAATGAAAGGACTCATTACCACGGAGATGACGATTTACTCAAGATGGAGGATTAGTCTCCGTCACAGGACCTTTTTGTCTTTAATGTGGCTTTTTGAATTTACTTGAATGTATATGTAATGATTGGTTGTGTACTTTCTCAGACATTTGAATTATAAGTTGATTAAGTTTTTTCATAAATTATTACTGTTGCTGTTATTATGTACGACTACGACTTGAAAGTGTCTTCTTTAATTTTAACTGATAACAGTACTAAACACCAAACAAACGCCAATGCAAAGAGTGAGAAAAATGCACTATGTCCTGGATGCAGCAATTGCGTCCATCAAACGACGAACATAGGGCACAAAAATCATGGTTGGGCCAGCGAAACCACATAGCGTGAATGATATCCCTGGTCATGGGGCAAAGGGCCCCCTGGTTCAAGACCAAACCAAATGTTCAACTTTTCCTCTTCCCCTCTATAGTTACTCCTTCTTCCCTGCCGGAGAATAAGCTAGAAACAGATGGGGCATTAGGGTTAATGAAACCAGCCATAATAAAAAAGTTTCAAAAAAAACAGGGTGGAGGAGGTACAATGGAAAGCAAAATCCTGAAAATATTGTCTTCCAATTGGAAAACAAAGAAACTAATAACCATAGCAATAAACAAATTACATTATAACATTTGTTGTTTTTTTTTTTTTTGTTTTTTTTCACAAAACTCTCTATGTACACTTTATTCCATTCGATGTGATCAAACTTATAGCTCTAGGGCTTCCCTGTAATATCGCTATTGACATTTCATTGCTCTTTTCAAATGACAAGGGATATAAGGTGCTGATTTGTACAAATGTTTCAGGCATAGTACATTCACAAAGTAGATGCAAGACTAGATGTTCGAGAACTGTGTTGCTCCTATTCGTTATTTGTAATATTACCTTAGTCATTGAAGGGACTTATTATAGATAAAACTCCATGCGTCATTGATGGGGTTATGAAGGTGACAGGAGGCAAAAAAAGTTGTTCTCAGCTTTGTAGCTCAAACGAGAAGCAGTTATGTTCGTTTTGTCAAAAAAAAGCTATGCGCTCCACAAAAAATCTTTTTTCTAGACTTTTAAGACATTCTTTTATATTTTTGGCTAATCAGAGCCAAATTGTCATTTTTCCTTGGAAGGTTTAAAATCTGTGCAAAACTTTAACAAAAAAGAAATTCGGCCCGTTAAATGTGAAATTTGTGTGAATTTATAACATTTTTTTTTTACTTGGCCTATTTAAAAAAGATGGTCCACTCAGGCCAAGCTGAGAGCAATAAACTTGAAATCAATTGCAAAAAAGAAAATAAAAAATAGTTGTATCATCTGCCATCGCGGTTTGTGATGGGGGAAGGTCAACAAGAGGGCAACAAGGTCACATGAGGTAACAAACAATCCAAAGATGATGTGCATCCACAGTGTCATGAAAATTGATCGCCACAATACACCAAGCAATAACCATTTTGGGGCCATGACCTCTAGATGACCGTTGACCCATTCTTAAGAGAGGTAACTTGTGGATCACTACCCAAGGGTCATTACAAGTACCATTAAAATGTGTGCACATATGTAGAAACAGTGGCAATTATGTTTAGGGTTAACATTTGGGTAAACATTTTTACCACAGACACACTACCAAAGCGATCCCTATGTGCCCTCTCGCAGACGACACAAAAATTACCAAAAAAAGCAATTTTATCCTTCAAAGCCTTTGCATTTAAGTGTGCTAGAGATATGCAGTTTTCATCAATAGCCATCTCAGGTTCTGGACCCCTGTTAAATTACTCAATTGCTGCATATAGCCATAATGGCCAATGTGGATCAGAACTGTGTATACTATACTCATGATGAACTAGCTCTTATTCTTCAGACATTCAGTAATTGTCATGGGTAGTTAGATTTCATCTGCTAGGTGGGCTAGAGGCACATGAACCTGAAAGATTGAGATATCATCAATGAAACTACGAGGTACATAGATCCCCATAGTCGGTTTATTCAGGTGTATATCCGCTTATGTTTCAGTACAGGTGGTAACTGTTGGGTTGTTAATGTTTTTCGTTCTACATATTATTTCCTTGGTGCATTATCATCTGTTATGGTACTCTGTATCTCTGCTATTTCAAATTTTCTTTTTGAAATATTATTTTATTCAATAAATAATATTATTAATTATAATAATTTATCAGCTATGCCAGTCCACTGCTGGACAAAGCCTCAACATGTTTCCATGCTGGATTACAGCCTACTATTCCACGCTGGCCTGGTATGGGTTAGAAGGAACCCTGGTACCTAGAATAATGTGCAGGTAACAGACCCGAGCTTATCTCTTACACTTTTCAATAAGGTATGCAACTATTTTTACGTGCTCAGGAATGACTACTCTGATACACAGGACCAACAGCTTTACATGACTCTCCGAACCATGAGGCGACGGACACCCATTATATACACCCGCACATTCTAGGCAATGGGTGGGAGCGAGAAAAAATTCCAAAATAACACTGCTGTGCAATTATGCAATTTTCCAATCTTATACGAACTATTTGAATATGACCAAGAAATTCAACCAGTGTTTGTGTCGCCTGTTGATCATGCAATGTGTGGACATTGAACAGTCAACAATATGCTAATTCTGGTGAGTTGTGGCTGGATCATTTTGGTCCACCGGTTCTTTTAAGCAAGTTTAGTGATCATGGCCCTTCAGATGTGTCACAATGAACACTTTAAAGATTTGACAAAAAGGGTCAATGGTCACATAATGTCATTAGGGGTCAAGTTGCACCCAATGCTAGAAGAGACTCAAGTCAGGGGTTCTTCTGACCAAGTATGACCTTATGATGGAATTACCCGCTTTGAAGGATAAAAATAGAAACTAGAATTTCAAGGTTCTCGGCTTTCATGCTCACTATATTCAAAGAATAAGCTGTGGGCTGCCCAGCCTATCTTACAACTACAAAAATTACAGACCTGTTTCTAATCCGTCTTTTTTATCCAAGCTCCTGGAACGCGTAATCATTACCAGAATATCACCTTTTCATCAATGTAACAATCTACTCTACGATTTCCAATCTGCCTATCGTGCAAACCACAGCATTGAAACGGCTCTGCTTAAAAGTTCAGAATGACATTTTCACGGCCATGGATCAATGTAGAGTTGTTGCTCTTGTTCTCCTTGATCTGTCTGCTGCTTTTGATACTGTGGATCACTGTGTTTTAATTAATCGTCTTAAACAACTGGGTTTTGATGGAACTGTCCTTCAATGGTTTATGTCGTATTTATCAAACAGATCACAAAGTGCTAAAATTTCTAACAAATTTTCCATCCCATCACAGCTTGACTTTGGTGTACCACAAGGAAGTGTACTGGGTCCTGTGCTTTTTTCCCAATATATAACAGCATTCTTGGTGAAATCAGAAAAAAATAAGCTCCAATACCATGTTTATGCTGATGACTCAGCAGATATATATTTCATTTAATCCCACTCAAGTTGAAGCTGAATCTGCTGTGCAACAACTAGAATTATGTAATTTGGAAATTCGCTGCTGGGTGTCTACTAACTTTCTCAAGTTAAATGAGGACAAGACAAAATTCATCATTCTTGGCTCTAAACATCAACATGCAAAACTCGCCATTCCTCATCTTCAAATAGGAAATGCACAGAATTCACAACCTTGGCACTATCTTTGATGCAGACATGACTTTAAAGGACCATATTTCTCATATAACCAAATCTTTGTCATTTCATCTAAGAAACATAAGACTTATTCCGAAGTATCTCAATAATTATGCCACTGAACAACTAGAGCATGTATTAGTTACTTTACATCTAGACATAGGAAATTCTCTTCTTTTCGAACTTCCAGACATTCAGACCAAACCTTTCAGCCGCTTACAAAATATTGCTGCTCAGATTGCTACCCACATAAAACCAAGGGAGCATATTACACCTATTCTAAAGGAACTGCACTGGTTACCTAGTCATCACAGGATTGTCTTTAAAATACTTGTTAATGTTTATCGCTCAACCAATGACGTGGCTCCTCTTTACATCTCGGATCTTCTTCTGCCACATAAACCAACTCATGACTTATGATCTGCAAACAGGTCTCTACTTTCTGTACCAGAGACATCAAGATCATGGGGGAACTATTCTTTTGTCTCTGCTGCTCCATTTCTTTGGGATCCACTTCCAGACTTAATTAAATCAGCTTCCTCACTGAATTCTTTTAAATCCATGCTTAAGACATTCATCATGAGTTCTGAATCTAATCATTTTGATTTTTGATTACTTTTGTTACATATTCAGGTACCTGAATTCATTGTAAAAATGATGGCTTTATCATTCTAACCTGCACTGCTCACTTTTTATTATTGTTCTTGTCATGCACCAGTGCAGTGCTGATGATCATAACGAACCTATAATTTCTTTCATTTTGGTTTACTTGTAATTATACTTGTTCTTAGACTTGTTTTGGTTTGCACTGAGGTGTCGCTGTGCCATGAGCATCTTTTGGATACCGGCGCACAATTATTATTATTATTGTTTTTGTTTGCACTGATGTGTCGCTGCACCATGAGCATCTTTTGGATACCAGCGCACAATAAGTTTACATTTTTATTATTATTATTGTTTTTGTTTGCACTGATGTGTCGCTGCACCATGAGCATCTTTTGGATACCGGTGCACAATAAGTTGACATTAATATTATTATTATTAAAGGATATTAATTTGGTGATGCACCATGAAACCAGCACACAGAACACAGAAAGCAGGGAGAGGAAGCTTAAAAAGCAATATGCTTCAAGCGGCAACTGTGCAAGAGTCTACTACAGTGTATTAGTTCACTCAGTAGCCTGCTACCCTGCTATGCACCGCAGATGCTCGCATAGATCTAGCGCTAAATTTGCCTGTACAAACAAAAAGCCGGCAACTTTCTCCCAGCTTTTTCAATTATGCATGGGTGTACTGAGGATGAATTATTCATCGTCATGAAAATTAATTTGCAGAGACAATGTTTTTAGTACAATATAAATATGTATCAGTGTGTGAAGAGGTACCACCGGGTTGGTAATTAATTACCAACCTAGTCAGCCTGTGTCATAATATTCCATTTTACTTTTCATTACTTTGAGATTAATGTAGTTTTGAAGAAAACAATGAGTTTTGCCCTGGGCTTGATTTAAAAGACTTTGTGAAGCACAGTGCACTAATCACGCAGCAATACTTCATCCATCTATTGATATTACCTGGTATTTTTAATTTACTCTTTAAAGGGGTATTTCGTGATCCACAGCCTCGTCCCCCGACTTACCTAAAAAAATGTTGAGATTTTTATATCATCTGAACCGTTAGCCTTAGTAATCCATGTGTGCCCAATCTTACATGCAAATTCGGTCGCATCTGTAAGAAATTCGAAATTTTGTATTTTCTGTCTGTAAACGGAGAGAAATTACAGCACAGTAACCTATGGGGCAGTGGGAAACAAGCAATTGCTCATAACACAAAACCGCAAGATTGGGATCAGCTCAAATTTTGAGAATAAGCTTTTCTCAAGGATATCTAGTGTTCAATTAATAAAATCAGAAATGCACCTTTAAAGGTGGGTTACCCGATCACGGTCCAATTTTTCACATGTTTTCTTCCTTACATGGAAGGTTACCTCCCAAAACATCCGGCAACAAATTTTGAGTTAAATCAGGTCAGGCTGTTTGGATAGTAGAAGCAAACATGCATGCTACATTGGCTCATATAGTAGAGTGTGTGTTAATTAAAGTGGTCTACCACATTTGGAGACATTTTTGTTCATAACATCAAAAGGACACATTTTCTGGCCTAAAATTTCACTATGAACTTTCTGATACCAAAATCTCAATTTTGATGGAGTAAAGTGGAGGGGGAAGCAGCCAAGTTGAGTGATCCAAAAGGTCAAAGGTCATCTTAAGGTAAATTTGCATAGAAATGCCCTATGACCACCAAATTTGGTCAAAAGGACCAATGACCTGAGAACAAAACAAATCGGAGGTCAAAGATCACACATAGGTCAAAGGTCACACATGGAGGAAATGCACTAGTATAATTTAAATATCCAAATTCTATTTATCTCAAGAAGTTTGTATTCTCCAGCGGGACATCACTTTCTTTGGAATAAAGTTCACTCTTTTCAGAGTGATTTTCTACTCTTTTAAAGGTGCATGTTCCGATCATCTTTGGGACCCCCTGATTTACCTGGAAGTAGTATCAATTTTGATATCAGATGAAAGTCCGTATTTTTCTCATTGTCGTCCTGAAATATGAGCCCTCAAATCCATTTCATTCCCAAAATATAAACAAATAACTGCCATTTTAGTGGTTAACCATCAATATTAGCACAATACAATATTGAATAGGGCTTTGCAACATACATTATTGCGTCTATTATCAAAACCGCAAGTTTGCTTCCCACGGTACTCGACGGGGTGTATGTGCAAGTGCCAGGCTCTCATATCAAGTAGAGAACACAATACACATAAATCGGAACAAGCACCTTTAAGAGTGATTTCACATCTTTCCAGAGTATTTTTTCTCTGAACTTCACTCTAAAGAAAGAATTGTTCCTCCACTTTAAGCTCTCTCAGAGTGAATTTTACTTTCAGCTCTTTTACATTTAAAAAAAAAAAAAAAAAAAAGTATAATTTAAATATCCAAATTCTATTTATCTCAAGAAGTTTGTATTCTCCAGCGGGACATCACTTTCTTTGGAATAAAGTTCACTCTTTTCAGAGTGATTTTCTACTCTTTTAAAGGTGCATGTTCCGATCATCTTTGGGACCCCCTGATTTACCTGGAAGTAGTATCAATTTTGATATCAGATGAAAGTCCGTATTTTTCTCATTGTCGTCCTGAAATATGAGCCCTCAAATCCATTTCATTCCCAAAATATAAACAAATAACTGCCATTTTAGTGGTTAACCATCAATATTAGCACAATACAATATTGAATAGGGCTTTGCAACATACATTATTGCGTCTATTATCAAAACCGCAAGTTTGCTTCCCACGGTACTCGACGGGGTGTATGTGCAAGTGCCAGGCTCTCATATCAAGTAGAGAACACAATACACATAAATCGGAACAAGCACCTTTAACACCTTCTATGTACACAAAGGCAGCATTTTATAATACCTGCCACATGTTTTGATCGAGATCTTGATCACTTGAGCACAGTAAGTGTTAAGAGTGATTTCACATCTTTCCAGAGTATTTTTTCTCTGAACTTCACTCTAAAGAAAGAATTGTTCCTCCACTTTAAGCTCTCTCAGAGTGAATTTTACTTTCAGCTCTTTTACATTTAGAGAGTAGTACTTCGTCAATTGCTTACATGATGTGAGAGTCATGAACCCACTTACACTAGCAAAATCACTCTACAATGAAGCATTAATCCTCGTCTAAATAGGTTATTTTAGTAACACAGCAGACCAGCGGAAGGTTTTTTGCACCCCCCCCCTAGATTTTTCATACCAAACTCCCTATAAATTTGATTTTGGTATCAATAAATAACCATGGGTCTCCTCTATCCAGTGATTCCAAAATGATTACCAGCACTCCCAGCACCTTGCTTCTGCGACATCAAAATGCAAGGCGCGCGCCCTCCCCAAATTTGATCAAATTCAGTTTTGTGTAAAAAGTATAGGAAATTTTAGCTAAAAGATCACACATTTCTACTAGGTTTTTGGCCAAAAATAACAAATTTAACTTTAAAATGAAATTTAAGCTCAATAACATGAAAAGAGCAATTTATGGTGAACCCAGTTTACACAGTAAAGTATAGGAAGGCTTCACCAACCCCTTCACACCTCACCTTTGGTGCTTACTCCTGGGATAGGTAGTGCGCGTCCAAACTTTTTTCACTAAAATGTGTACAAAGGATGTTGTTAAAAGAATACCTAAAATCAATTTGTGACCCATTTTTTGCAGCAAATCCCTGTTAGATTTTAAAAATCATATAGTATTCTGTGTCTACACACATCCCTTAATTCAATAATCTACAGCTTGAGAAAACAAAATGTATGTCTTTACCAATTTGTCATTTTTTTTACCGTTTTGCACAAAGCACTTTTTTGCACATTTGTCCCTGTAATGCACACAGTCTACAGGAAATTGAAACTATGAAATTTGAAATATCTCAAAAATTCATGTAATTTTTGGGGAAAAAATTTGACATGCATATTTTGTCACAATTACCCATATATCCAAATCACTTTTCAACAAAATCTACCCAGGATATGAGAGCTGATAAAGTGATAATCCTACCTTGGTTAAAAGTACTTCTACCATGCATGGGACTCGGAATGCTATTACTTCCTTAATAGATTTAAAGGCACTATTAGCAAATCCATGTGAAAGCATAAAATCATTTGAAATTGGCAGGAGAAACTTAAAAGCCTAAGGATAAGTCTGGAATTTTTAATATTTTTTTTCAAATGAAAAATACATCGTTCCCAGGAACGCTTGTGTCGCCTGCCATCGCAGTATGTCAACGGAGTCGTAGTTTGATGTTTGATAGATTTTGGCGAGAGTTTTTTGTTGAGAGACTTTGGTTTTGATTTTAATGAAATTGGGTCAAAGGTCATAGAAATGAGCAATTGTTAACCACTGTTTGATTTTAATGAAATTGGGTCAAAGGTCACATATGGTCATTAAAGGTCACATAGGGGTCATCAAAGGTCAATCTGTGTACATCCCACATTAAGTCATGGCCAGTGGTTCTTTTTTATTAACTTTGGTGGCCGTAGCATCTTATGTGCCAAAGAAATGTTTTAATTTTCACAAAATGGGGTCAAAGTTCACATAGGGGTCATCAGAGGTCACTTTGTTTACATGTGTCTTCCTGCTAAAGCAGGCGACACAACAGGCGACACAACAGGCAACACAACAGGCAACACAAAAATTCACAAAATGCAGCAAAATAACAGTACTGAATCTTCATTCGAATGGGTGTTGCAGAAGTGTCTGTATGATCATGATGGAGAGAGGCCTCCACCAATTACTAAAATAACCAGTTTTGTTTTATTAGGTTGTTTTCGGTCTTAGCACTGCAAGATATGTTGGGACACCTACATATTTTTTTTTTCAAAAATGCAAACAGCTATTTTCTTTATAACCTTAAGATTTTCGGATTTAGCAAATCACAGATAGTGCCTTTAAGTACTGTAGTTTGCGACAAACTTAAAAGTAAAACTTTTCCTTAGAGACAAATAAGAGGTGAAAATTGACAAATTCAAAATCCCAGACATAACTTTTGGGGCAAAAGTTATAAATAACCATACACTGTTTATGTCCACTTTGACACATTTCTTGGCATTTATCAATAATAAACATAGAAATCAACCAGCAATAGGTCCAAATCAAATTACGCAAGGAAACCGCACTTCCTAGGACTTCTCCCAACAATCTCTACTGTATAAAGAAGAGAACTAGCCAAATCTCGGTCATCCAAACACGAGCTGGGTTCAGCCACCATATGAATCGTGTCATAGGCACTAGCAAATTTAGGGCATAGGGAAAATGTGACGCAGACGTAGAGACAACATTCAAATAGTATTCCGGAAATATCAGCTTCCTGTACGAGGGTTAGCAGTTGCATTATATCGCTGATTTAGTATCGAGAGAAAGAGGTTTGTATGTGTGTGTGCGTGCATGCATGTGGTGTTTGTATGTATACACGCATATGGTGTGCATACACATGGGGGATATGTGTGTATATATGCGTGTGTGTGTTCATCTGGTGGCAAAAGAGCGTTTATCATATCAATGGCTTACATGAAAATAAACTGACAGATGAACACAGTGCCACTGAATCACAGAAATCTATTGTGCAAGTGAATAAATAAAAATATTTAGCCATTTTTTTCTTTCTCCTGTGACAAAGTGCACAATTTCTCATAAAATTATGACCCTGTTTCTTAATATTAGCATATATAAATCCTGGACAAAATTTGGCTAAATTTGTTGGTCAATATCACAATTCTAAGGGCATTTGCCACTTTTTAATTTACTAATAATCTTGGTAAATTTGTGCTAATTCTTCATGATAAACAAAATTATACTTACTTGTCAGTCTCATAAAAAAAAATCTATGGTCCAAAACACATCAAGGCAACAGTCTGTGGTTTTTGGAGGAAATGACAAACCCAAATTTTCTCTAATTTGAAATTAATGAGAGTGAGAGACTAGAGACTACACTAAAAAATAACTTTTAATTCAGAAAAAAATCAGGAAATAAACAAAAAAATCTACAACATTAAAGGGCATTTCATGATCCACAGCTTTGTTTCTCCAATTAACCTCAAAGAAATTGAGATTTTTATATCATCTAAACCGTTGACACAAGTATAGTATATGTACGTAATCAGACTGTGCAAATTCGAACTACTCTAGAAGAAATTCATAATTTTGTCATTTCTGTCATAAATGGCAGAACTTACAACAGTGGTCGATGAAGCAGCACGAAACACTAATTGGTTCATAACATCAAACGTACCTTCAGAATCAAACTAATTTTGGGAACCTTTGTTGAGGATATCTAGTGAATCATAAACAACTTTAATGTCGCGTTCTCGGCATTCGCAACTCGCTCTATTGGGCCGCTCCATGACCTTTTTAACCTTGGCACATGACCTTTCCCTTGGCACATGAGCCTTTGACCTCATCAACATTGAGGGATCAATTGGTGCACAAGGCTCAAGAGACAAATGGTTGGTTCCAAGTGAACTTCACAAATTCAATTGAAGTTCAATTTGAAAAACTTACTTTAGGACACTATACACACACACACAAACGCATACTACCCATGCACAATGGATTGCAAAGTGTCCTGCCAGCTAAGCTGCCAGCTTGCGGCCCACAAAAAATCCAGAGAGAGGGAGATAGCAAGAGAATATATAAAGCACCGAAGCTAGCCCAAGTACAGGACCTGGATCAAATGGGGAGTCATTGACTGGTCAGTACAACTCAAGGGGATGCCTGTATTGTATACACAGCAACAGACCCTATTCCCTACAAGGAAATTGGATTGCTGCCCGGAATCTTGCTTACGATCGAGGTGTTGAACAAGAATATGTGCTGGTGCAATTGATAATTTCCCTTACAAATTTTATGGTGGTTTGTGGAGCCAACCACAAAGCCAAATAATTGGAGTGTAATTATGCTGAAATGCTGGAGCTGTTTCATTTGACAGCCAATGCTCACGGATTCTTCCGATTATTGAACATAATTCATAATGTTAAACTGGTGTAATAATTTTTATGAATAGTAAAAATGGCTGGAGTTTTTTCTAAATTGAAATGTACACATTAGGGTTCAAAATGTAAGCCCGAGCAGTAGTTATTTTTATTCAAATTTTATCAATTTGAAGCTTCTCAAATATTTATGTCTTGAAGCTTATAATACCCAAGAACAATAATCATAAGCTTTAGCAGGGAATAATTATTAATATCTAAAAAGTTTCACGTTAGAAAAGACCTTTTAAGCTAAACTGTAATCTTAAAGGTCCATGGCCCGATCGCTAATAGCCTCGTCCCCAGGGACCGAAGATTTTACCGGAAGTGGTTAAAAATTTTGGTATCAGAAAAAGCTACTATTTTTCTCATTTACCCTGTGAATCTTAGGGCTTAAGATGTTTTGTTTTTGGAAGTTATGAGCGAAATGTGGCCCTATTTAGGTCGACCAATATATTTTACCATCACTCTAGACTATGGGGGCTTACAAAATCACATTTTTAGCTCACGCATCAAAACGGCTTTAAATATCGGCGGCGAAAACTTTACCGAGTGGTTTTTGGAGTGCAGGCCATCTATCGAGATGACAACTTCATAATCCTTAAATCGGGCATCCCCCTTTAAATGCAGCACTTTATTGCAATTTTAATCATTTAAAAAAATTGAGGCTATTACCACCAAGTACAAACACATCATAAGCCTTTAAAATCACTAAAATTATTAATAGCTCCGGCTCCCCCCGGAAAAAAATAAATCGCCTGTCCGATTGCCCGGGGCAACCATAAGATTTTTTTCGGGCTAGCTGATTCCTGGTACTCAGTGTCGCGATCGGACATTGCTCTAAAAAGAAGTAAAGCTCAAAAAGCGTTCTTTTGGGATGTTCCATACAAATTATTTCACAACTCAAAAAATCCCAAAACAATGTCATTTTAAACAACTTGGCTCTTCTTTTACGCAAAACAAAAACTTTCTCTGAATATCCAGGGTCCAAGCCACATAAAATCAATATCGTACGCGACATATGTGATCATAATTAAAATTCCAGGTGAATCCAATTTTCCGCTACGTCATTATTCCTTATGATTGTTGTTCGATGTTTCGGGCTTGCTCACCCGTCCTCTGATGAGCCCTTACTTCCATCATTGGCGTAGCTGCATGTTCGGGGCCCGTGGACAAAACACCACCGGGGCCCCAGGTTGCAACGATCATCATCATCACGCTTCTTCAAGCGGTGGGCGACTTTTTGTATGGTCCTTCTCAAATTTTTCACTTTTATCGTTTTCCTTTTTACTATAGGCCACGTGGCTTCTATGCAAGCGGCCTAATGTAAAAGAACACAATGAATAAGTTATAGGGCCATATCATACGAAAAAATCGTGCTACCACTGCCAATACACAAACACTGAAACACACAATACAATTTAGGTAAACAATTGGAACACTGTAATTTCACAATAATTTTTTTCTAAAATGTTTATGTCTAGAACAAAGAGTGTTGTAAAAAAAACCTTTAATACCTCTTAATTATTTTTATAATATTTTTGGGTCGTTTCTTCGCCGAGATTTTCCTTAACCTTAAGTGCCCAAGGGGTGGTCCATAGTAACCCAAAATTGATTTTTTTTTGGCGATTTTTCTGGTTACACGATTAATTTTTGAAGGAGTTTTTTTGCTAATTGTCTGATTTAAGATACCGCTTCTCCTGATACTAAAAAAAAAAAAATTGAAATACCGCCACGGCTTTTTCATTTTTGAGATAATTAGATTGGGGTCCCTAGGATCCCCCCTTGGGCACAAAAGGAAGTGAAAAAATAGGATATTTTACTAATGTTAAAATTAGAGTTTAAATCTCGATTTATTTCTTAGATATATACTTAGGAGGCAATTATTAATAATTAATAATACTTAAAATCAAATAACCTTTAGTGCTTTTATTTGTCAGACCATTTCTTAACTGTGTTACGTCTATGGGAAAACCAAGGCGATTTTTCAAGTTTGGGAAAAAGAAAAACAAGATGGTATAATTTTGGCTATAGTTTGCATGATTCCTTTTAATTGGTTATGCTAGAGTGATATAATGAATTATTTTGTTTCAAAACCTTATATTGGAGTTGCGGAGGATGGAAATGTGCGAACCACTCTTTTTCTGAGAGTGACAATTTCAATTGCCTAGATCATCAAGGTCAAAGTTCGATTTTCATTTTTTGTTGTGGGCAATGTGTTCTTACGTGAACCTCCATTTACTTGGTGTTAGTGTCATGATCAAACTCATCCCATGGGAAAGTGGTTTATCTGGGTTGGGTCCCTAGAACCCCCCCCCCTTGGTCACTAACGAAGTTTTTTAGCTGGGGCCTTAAGTATTAACAATGCAACTTTTTCAATCATAATGCATGCAAATTATTAGATCAAAATTAAATTGTTCGAGTAGAACCTTGGACCAACAGATCTCATTCACGCGTGGTAATTAAATGTACTCAATATACATCTGAATGAAATTATGCACAAGAGCTTACATAATACCGAGATCCACCATCCACATCTTGAGAATTTTTCAAATTCTATGAGTCTAGCCAATGTGTAGATGATGACTCTCGCACTCTCCACTCTTCCTCCTCCACTCTATTAGGACCCTTTAATCTCCGGGCCCAATTCCCCATTCTGCATAAACTAGTGTTAGACTTCAAAGGGACATGGTCGATCGGTAATGGCCCCGTTCCCAGATAATAACAATTTTGGTATTTGAAGAAAGCTAATATTTTTATCATTTACCCTTTTAAATGTTAGGGCTAAAGGATGATTGGTTTGGATGTTATGAGCGAAATGTGCCCCATTTGTGATCAACCAATATTAATTTTACACAGAGGCTTTGGGAATTACAAATCACGTTTTTATTTAGCTTCTCACATAAAACGATCAAAATATCGCTCGAAACTTTGACAGTCATATGGGGTTTGGAAAATGAAAGTCATTCTATCCAGATTCAAACTTTTAAAATCGGATCATCACCACCTTTATGATGTCTTTCAGGGCTGAATGTTCCATTGTGTCAAATACGGAAAGTGGGTCCAAAAAACCTTAAGAGAACTCAATAAGTCATCTTGGGCTCTAACACGTGTCACTGAAATCCACCTAAACGAAATATGCTTTTAGTCTTTCAAGGCCCCTCCAGGGCCTTTTTTCTCCAAACTCTCGTTATGTTTCTCTAGAACTTCGGGCCCCCAATTCCCGTTATTCTAGAAACACTAATTGCAGGTCAGAATATTGCCATTGGTCCAAATAGGCCCCAAAGGGATCCAACATTTTAAAGTATAGACCTAACCAACCACCGCGGGATCCATGACGAGGGTCACTGAATCCAATGTCATAATTTGGGATCTGGGACCCTGATCATGGCCATAGTAATTTTTCAATGCAGACTGCCACAACGTTGACATTAGATAGGGCCTCCTCGCTTATCGGTATATTATGGCAGGCCTAGAAGGCCCCAGGATTAATGCAGCGTCACAGCATTAGGGCTTGTTTTGAAAAGCAATATTTATAATATTTAATGTTCTCCCTCTCTCTTCGCCTCCCTCTCTTTTCTCTTTCTTTTTCTCTTTTTCTCCTCCCCTCCTCTCTTTTCCCACTCTCTTGGGGGCCCCTAACCTCTCGGGGCCCGTGACTTTGTCCACCCTGTCCTAGGGTAGCTACGCCCCTGACTTCATTTACTTAGTAACAAGAGACGGGGAGAAACAATTGTTGATGCTCATCAGCGAATGCAGTGCCCGCTCATTCGATCATTTATCCTATTCCGCCATGCAGTACAGCTGTGTAGAACTCAACAAATTGGTGGGGAAGTTCTCATGAAGAATAAATTCAAATAATCAAGTAGCACAAGAACTCTCACAACAAAAATCCAATTAAATGATATGGTAAGCTTCTGATTGTTCATTAGCCTAAAATATTACCTTAAATCCTTGATGTGGCCATCCAATTTATTGTTGGTAAACATGTTACTAAAATTATCCCCTCCCCCTTCTCATGTAGTGGAAGGTTCCAAATGGAGACAAGCGTTTTGCCATGGTTTGATTAAAACTTTAAATCAACCTCATGATCAAATGTGTTTTATAATATTCTTGCTTATGGAAAACAAGAAATTAGTATTGAAAAAAATAAATAATAAATAATGGCTCTATTGACCTGACTGCCTAAACTGTTATGGCATCAAAGAATCCATAAAAGCAGCGTGAAGTCATCGTGGCCCGCATAGTGGTCATGTACAACTTGAAGATGTTTACTTGCGTTGTTGGCTACTGTTCAACACCATCTGTTTTTTGGCGCAATACTCAGGTGGGTCCTTTACATAAACACAAAAGATGTGTTATGTACTCTCGACTTCCTCGCATCGCTGCATACACAGTGGTTGCGTAAAAATTTTGTGGGGAGCATCATCGACCAAAAGCAAATAATTGTTTCACATTCTTGTGTTGTTTTCTAGTCCGGGCTGAGAAATTCGACAGGCGATATAGAATCGTCCGTATTGAGAGCACGTCAGGGATATTTTCTAATCAAGCGAAAATCTGACATTGACGATGAAGGATAATGAAAACAGAGCATTACACTCAAATAAACATGATATCCGGATAATCGCACGAATAAAAAGAAAAAACGACTCTGCTCTATGCAATTTCTTCAAAAAAGAAAATGGGCGACCCGGCAACTGTATCAAGTGGTAATTTTCACAGTTTATGCATGTTTATACTGTCCACTAGGGTTGATGAAATTTGACGGTAGTTTTTCACTTTTTATTTTCGGGCATATATCGGAGCCAGTAAAGTTGCAGACCAATAAGCTCTGCCCAAGCGGCACTAAAAATATAAATTTATCGGAGCACTGTAATAGCTACAGATTTTCACTTTAGAACTTTAAGCTAAAACTGTATCTCAAAGACTATTCACAATAACAAATATTCCATGAAAAAATATTCCCTTTTGAAAAGATTAAGCTGAGCAGCTATGAGAACCCACAGACCATATGCTGCCATAGCAAATAACCAAACTACAAGTAAACCATCTAATCAATCGAAGAGCAGGGCCCCGTATGCAGGGGGGTATGGAGGGACTGCCCACAAAGGGGGCAAAAGGGTCCCGGTTTTGCTATTTGTTTTTTTTTATAAAAGGGTCCAAAATTTAGAGATTTTTATAAGAAAGTCACTTTTTTTGGTTAGAAATGTTCAAAAAGTCCAAGAAAGGACCATTTTAAGGGTTTGTCACTTTTATACAAAAAATGTCCACTTTTGTTTCGAAAAAAAGGTCCACTTTTTCCAAGTCCCCCGCCCGCACCTGCCAAAGTAAATCCTCTATGAGCCCTGCTAATATGTAGGTAGTCTGTATCTACTTGGAAGTAGCTAAATAACTACTTCAATGACGAAACTGGCCTTTAAAACTTTTATGCAAGGAGTTATCAATCTCAATTTTTAGTAATTCATCTCGTTTATTAAACACTCAATTGAAACAGTGTTCTAGTGTTTAACATAAATGACACTATAGATTTTAGATGATGCTCAAATAATCAGGAACAGTCAGAAAAGAGGAAACATGTTTGGTGCCATCAATGGGCAGCTTTTTGGTCTGATGATATTTTGACCACAACTTACACTCAGGAGCAAAAGTTGAGACAAATGTCCGAGGGCACTATTCATTAACTTTGCTATCATCTAGTAGAATTGGATTTATCCTGCAATGAGAATTGCACTGGCACAACACACATATTTTCAACTCAACACCGCATCTGCATAATGAATGCGTTTAACATTTGGGGTAAAACTACATGAGAGTCCTGTTAAGACAACATGGTTTAACTCGACCCAGTGACCTACATAAAGACCAAAGTTTTCTGTTTTGCAAAAGATTTGAGAAATTTCAAGGAATTCAGAGTTTTTCGGAATCACAGATTGGAGGCCCATTCAATGTCCTAAAAACTTGTGATTTTCCAGTTATATTCGATTTTTTTGCACAAAACAATTAATTCAAATTCAAAACTTCATTAAAATCCCCCGAACTTTGTCCATTATTCTGGACCAAAATTACCTTAGTAGATTTCACCCATTCTAAGCACTTCCAGCATTTGCTAGATACTCGTTCTCCACTGATATCTGATCTGGGAAAAGTTTTGGTCCTGTCCATTGTGGTGAAATAGGGAAGAAGCATTTTTAATCTTCCAAGAAGTCGCTTTGCTGCTAAACCAAGAGAAAGTGATTTGAAAGGAAAGGGGGACAATCAACTTAATTTGGTTTACTGTACTTTTCTGAATGGAAACTTGTAACGTTTCCATACAGTTGATTTTGATAAATCTTCACATCACTTCACTGTCAAGCTGTGTTTAGGACTTAAACGCTTTTCTGTGGTCATGGGAAATGCTATCTTATAGAAGTAGTTAAAGTGTTAAAGAACTTTTGATTGCAAATTGTTTAAACCCTCCGTCCGACGGGGGGGGGGGGGGGTTAACCCCCGCCAACGGATGATTTCCCTGTCGCACAAAAACGCAATATGATCTAAGAAGGCTTTTATGTTAATTGTAAGTTCATCCTTTGCGGTCATTTTAGCGAGCTAACCACCTTCAGGGAGGTCCAGGGTTCCCCGTCAAAGTCGGAAGGTGTGTGTGTGTGTTGAGTTTTTATGTGTTTAGGGCAAGGTTTTCACTTCCAAATACTTTATCACATGACTTCAGCTATTAAGAACTACATGTATTTGTCCGTATTAGTTTAGGTAACGTTATGAAAGTATGATGAGGCCCGTATTACATGCTTGGCAAACGCAAAAACCATTGTTACCATATTCAGGATCAATAGCGCACCTGCCTTATACAGGTGGTATTTCACATTTTTTAACGAACAATACTTTCACCAGTGACCCGCTATGTCTTGACCACGCACCGTTGGTGTACCCGAGAACATACAGTAATTCAAGAACGCACGACTAGAGGTAGATCAAATTTAATGACTGTTCGCCCACCTCACCAAAACATCTCACACCCAGTAAAAAAGTAAAATGGTTGTCCCTATATCAGCAGCCGCGAATCGAGTCATAGTATAAGGTGCTTATTCTAGTATTTCTACATGAAATACATTGTTTTTTGAGTTTAGAAATTGATACGTTTCCCTAGAATCACATAATTAGGCTTTTAATTAAAATGGAAAAGAACACAGAATCAGCAATTTAGAAAATGGGAAACTTTGTCTGTTTTTCAACGTAAGGGCATTCAGAAATGCATAGCTGCGGTGTCCTGTGTCTATATGGAATCGCCCGGTATTTTAGAGCTAAGAGTACACTGAGTAGCCAATAAACAACAATCGTATACTGTACTCTCACAGCAAACTTTTTCATTTTTGTTTGTAGGCCAATTGACAATTGCTAATAAAGAAAAAAAGACTTCAACTCTTCATGTACTGTACAAAAAAATGCAGTTTAACAATCTATAAATCCCCTAAAGTATTCATTTGTAAAACTCGATCAGCTCAGAGGCTAGATTCTAGATAGCATGGCTTTGGGCATTTTGTAGAGTACCATTCATTACCTTGTCTTCCTGACAGGTGCCACTTAGGCTACTCAAAGTATTAAGCTCCATGCATGAGCTGGGCGGCCAACCAACCAGCAGGAGGAAGTGCCGGATTTTTATACTTTGATTCTCACGGTTACTTACAAGCAGTTCAAATAGACTGGGGTGATCCGATCGCATTGACCGACAGAAATCTTCACATGCATATAGTGAAAATTTATTATCATCTTTTTGTTTTAATTGTGATTAAGGACTTTAATCCTTACGGTTAAAAAAAGAAAGTATGGCTGTAACAAGTGGACATAACGTACTATAGTCCGGTCTCTACCTCTGTGCAGTGATGTAATAACATGACGGCCGCGTCAAGAAATGCCCTCTTTATGCGCGCGTGTGAAAGTGCCGGTGCTTCAGGCCAGTGGGAGGATGTTTACTCTGCAACCAAACTAATATCGCACTGACATCACTGCACAGAGATAGCGACCACAGACATAGCCATTATAATTTTTGCCATATTGTTTACAAAGATTTTTTCATTACTTCATTGAAAAACTGTTAATCTTACAGTGCTTAATTCCCAAATTTCATTTGAAACGAATATACCCTTTCGATGATGTGGGGTAACAACCTGTATATTACAATGTGCCCTAGACTACGCTACAAAATTATCTGCATATGCTCATATTCATCTAATGAAACCTACTGAATTCAGTCAAAAGAACATTTTAACGGTGCAACGAGAGATTTTGTGAGACCCAAATATTGTGTAATAAATCGTCATTTCTATAGAATAGATTTCTTACCTTGTATTGGCCTATTGTAAAGAAATGTCTTAAAAGAGTGAAAAAAAGGGTGATTTTGATTTGTTATATTTCCAATATAAAACTTAGGCTGAATTTCGTATTTGCTTCCTATACGAAAATTAAAATTTCATAATGTTCTGTACCAAAGACATATTTCTCAGCTTAATCATGTCAGATGGGGATATATTGTGATGGAATGCTTTTACATCAGGGCAAAAAATCAGTAATTTCGATTCTTTTAGGTACACCTGATTATGGAAAGCTCTCGTTGCACCTTTAAGTGTGTGTTGGAAAATAGG
The DNA here is from genome assembly GCA_023653785.1 of Ophioderma brevispina. Taxonomy (NCBI): domain Eukaryota; kingdom Metazoa; phylum Echinodermata; class Ophiuroidea; order Amphilepidida; family Ophiodermatidae; genus Ophioderma; species Ophioderma brevispina. Next base: position 7,228 of record JAMKCH010017626.1, on the reverse strand, counting down.
TTTCCAGGGGGGGGTCATAACCAAAATCTCCTCGTGATGGTGAGTGGTGACTAAGAAAAGATCTGCTGATGTCAAAAAATATATTGAAACATAAATATGGTAGCAAAGACTTTTGCAACAAGCTTTTATAAATTCTATGTTGTACTGTACCATATGGGGTGTTGTTGTAACCAAAAAAAATTCATTTTGTCCCTTTTACTGCATTTTGAATTCCATATTTATGACTCCAGAACAATGTCGCCTCTTTTCATAATCACATATTTGTGTGTGCTGGATTAATCACTCAGATTGGATTGTATTCATTTTACAGCTTAGAATGGCTACCTTTTGCAGGAAAATACAAAAAAGCTTTCTGTATCCTTACCCTAGGAGTACTATAAACACTTATTAGATCTCTTCCTATATTCACTATGTATATTAACCTCCTGGCCCTTTATGTTATCATCACAGACCTCTCAAATGAACAAAGGTTATCTTTTGAATTTCAAAAATTTTAGAACAGTCTCATTGAATATAATTATAAGATCGAACAAAACAGATTAATATTTTACAGTTTCGGGGCTACAATTTTCAAAGGCACAAAATTCCCAGTGATTTTTCCTCCATCTGAGTGCACAATACAAAAATACTACAGCAAGAAATAGCAGGTGAAAATATTGTTTGCTCTAATAATAGGCGCAATGCCAACAAATGCCCAACATTTTTGCAGCAGTCGCGAACGGCAAACACTGGGCCCTGTTTTAACAGTGGCTGGCGGGCTATTTGCTGTGATTTCGACATTTGCATTGGAACTATTTACTTATGAAGGTCCTCATATTTGCCATCTGATTATGATAAAGTTACTGCCATTAGACGTCCTTCATCGCGTCTCACTTTCCCCTCAAATCCAGCCCAATCTTCTACATGCTAAGTTCAGACCTATTAATGCTAATTATTGCCATATAACTAAAGATAATACGAGAACTCTTACCCTTTAGATTAAGTGTCATACTTTATCTGGTAACTCATTACAGGTGCAATATCCATGTTAACAAAGCAAATCTTTCTCTCTATAACGACTTCAAAATGGTCTCCCTACAAATGCTAATTTCTAGTGTTACATGAACTGGATATTCCATTTTCAAACAACGCCAATCCCGTCCATTACCAGCCCCATGACCATTGCTATAACGTAATTTGCTTAATGTTACATCCAAAGTACATTTTAACAGGTTCCATTCAAACGAACAATGACTCAAGCAGAGTAAATATGTGAAATATAAATGTTTGCAACATCAAAGTTTCTCTTGGCAGTAATCGCAAGTCCGAAAATAGTGGCAAAGAGAGACTAGGCTGAAGGTTGCATATACATCTCCAGGTGAATGTGTACGTGAATGTTAATACAAGTTGGATTGGTGCAAATACATGAAAGAGTTTCCCAGGAGTTCTAAATTTTTTTTTCCTGATGAAATAGCTACCAAGTCTCTTTACGGAATACCATCCTGTCTCACCAAACGTTTCAGTACGTCCCTAGAATGGTTTTTTCTTATCTTTCTTGCCTTTGTCTCTTGCTGTTTAAAAAGTGGTTTATATAATGAAACTAGAACAGGTTATATAACCTTACCCCCCCCCCAGCCTACCTGCCTATTATTGGATCTAAGCATTATTTGATGTTTTGTTCTTGGAAGTCATATCACTATGATGCAAATCTTAGGCTACTCTTAAATGTGGATAATTAACAAGATACGAATGTTGTACTGGTTTATTGGTATGACCCGATTTAAATCTATAAATGTTTCATCTTGATAGACTGGCCTTCAACCCCCAACCCCAGCTGTAAGTTTTTTGCCCAATTTTCAATCCATTTTGATGCGATAGCTAAAAATGTGATTTTGTATCCCATATAAGTACGAGTGTAAAATTAGACTGGTGTCACCATACTTTCGCTCATAACCTCCCAACCAAATATCCTTTTAGCTTATTAAGATTTCATTCACAGGGTAAATTAAAAAAAATAGTAGCTTTTCTTCTGATACCAAATTTTTGACCACTTCCGGTAAATCTGGGGTCCTGGGGATGAGGCTATTATCGATCGGACAATGGAGCTTATTTACACAGGGGCCTCCTCAAGCCCGTTGAGCAAGATCCCCCACTTTGAAGGTTTCCTTCTACCCTTTGGTTACTTCTTCAATATGTTTTGGAAGAAATTGGCAATCTGCCATTCAGTTGATCATGGCCCCCAGAAGAATGTAGAGAATACCACAATTCTCCACAATCATCGCCTCATTGGTAGAGTTCACAGTTGTTTTTCCCACATCCCAATTATGACCTTTGGATCAAAATGGTGCACGCAAGACGCAACTCGCGTGGCATAATTACATACATCTGAAAAACAGAAAATGGTGGTTTTCACTAACCAAAGTGGTACATCTGTATAAAACCTAACAAATGAAACATATACCATACAATGATACTCATTGCACATCCCCCGACGGCTTTTCCACGCAGGGGATAAAATGTGTACTAACTTGGCCATAGAACAGTGCATGTTAATTAATGTGGGTCCACAATGGAGACATTTTTTTCCTATTATCACTTGAAACATTTCCGCACTTCGGTGAAAGATGTGATTTATTTAATCCATGTAAAATTATTGCAGCGAGCCAAAGGGGGCACCTCCCAAAACCAAACGAGTCCTTTCAGCCCTAAGATTTCAACATGGTAATGAGAAAATGCATCTAGCTTTCTTCTGATACCAAAATTTTGACCACTTCCGTTGTTTCTTACCATACCCTCTGATTGGCCATGGCTAATTTGCATTATACAACCAATCAAATCAGCCAGTAGTGTCCCATGTTTTAGGTAGCCTGTTTCTAACTTAAAAACCTTTTCTTACATATCTTGTTAGCTAATTTACAATCATATACAAAAATCAAATCAGTTTTTGTATGTGCCCCAGTAGACTATGGGCGTGTACCAAATAACCAACTGTATACCAATCCTGTTGTCCCCATCGAGGGCTAGGGAAAAACAAGTGTAAATTCATAATAAATTATTAAATCACATAAACTGTCGTTCCCACACATAAAAATGGCACATTTTCTTAAAAAATAAATGTCACCGAATCAATTTCTTTTTCCCAATATCAGAGAACAATATAGATAATATAGACTGCAGCCAACCATGAGCTTAAAGATATTACAATGGCCCGGTATGTGGGGCCATTTTATAGCCAGGTGTTACCACCTCCCCGATTCGGGTTGAGTGACACATACCCGTCCTCGTCTCACAATCCTAACCATGTACTTTAATATAGGTTACCAAGTTAACAACCTGAGAAACAAATTGAAACTATGATCTGGCCATGCAGTCAGATCAATGAACACACACGATCCACGTAGGCTGTGGCAAACTTTAAAAACCTTTTGCCCTGTAATCCCAAAGTGATATACCGCAGTTAAAACTGAATGGTATGGTTAATGACAAACACAGTTTGCTGATGCCATGAATATGTTCTTTTCAACTGTTGGTGTCAATCTTGCCAAAGTTTGATATTTAACCTAAGAAATGTCAGTCTCCATGTAATCCAATGTTTGACAGGACTCAACATCACATTGTTTCTATACCTTAGGACCAGTTTTCAAATCCTTACACATCACTTGACACAGGAGGCACCAGGCTGGTATGGGGGTCCAGCAGTCCCTTATAAAAGCAGGGGGGCCCTCTTACCATCTCCACTGCTACGTTGTTCAATCGAGCTTGTCATGTGGAAATGTTCCCAGCAATGAAAACGCGCATAGTCAGCACCTCTTCATAAAGATGGCCGCGTACTGAGGTCAATACTAAACTTAACTACCGCCCAATATCAGTTATTCCAGTTTGTGATGAAGATTTTTGAAAGACTGGTCCACAATCAATATATTCTCATTTATGTTATAATAACTTATTGTCCCTACAACAATCTGTCTTAGGCCTAAACATTCCACCCTTACTACATTAATTGATGTCACTGACTATATCTTGACAAACATAGATGCCGGTCACCTTGTCGGTGGAATTTTATCGACCTCAAAAAGGCTTCGATACGGTCAAGGCCATTCCATCTTATTCAAAAGCTCACATCATTTTGGAATTACAGGCCTAGAGCTGTATTGTGTTCAAGTCATAGTTGAGTAACAGAAAACATCTCACATCAAAAAATTGGCATACTTTGTCTAGTTTCGCTTTAGTTGAGTTTGGTGTTCCTCAGGGCTCAATCTTAGGGAAGGTCCTCTCCTATTTACAATGGGTACATCAATGAACCTCCTCTACAGTTTGTATCTGGTAAAACCAAATTAACGGTATATGCTTTGATACAGCAGTTTTTTTACACTGTAAGAACATTCAAGAAATTAACACCATTCTCATGCGGATCTTGCCAAAATTCTTTATGCTGCAGGAGAAAGATTTACCGCTGCATGCTAAGAAGACCAAAGCCATCCTTTTCTGTAGTACTCTTAATGTCCACAAACTCACAACTTAACTTAGTTTGAATGGTCCTCAACTGGAGAATGTAAATCAGTGCAAGTATTTAGGCCTGACTCTAGATCAAACTATGATTGGAATTCCATGTAAATCAAATTGCCGCACAATTCTCAAATACAGTTGGTTTGTTTTATATTAACTTATTCGTGAATGGTTGGCAGCAAACATCTAGTAACCCTTTACAAGGCACTTGTACTCCCTAAGGATAAAGGCTACTGTTATTTTTCCTGGGGCAATTGTGCAAAACCCCCTGCACGACAGATAGAGCGTCTCCAAAATCGGGCAGGGAGAGCTATTCTCAAAGTCCCAGTTAGAACACCCTCAGTCTTGATCAGAGATAAGCGGCTGGAAACCCTAAATCAACGTAGAAGAGACAACCTATGCCTTGCAGTTTATAAGTTTTCACATTGCTGGTACTGTCCCTGAGAGTTTACATGGAATTTTCACAACAATAAAAAAAAATAATCTTAGTAAGCACCCGGGTTAGTACCAATGGGAAATATTGCAACTCCACGTGAAACCTATAACTTGAAGCAGGGAGCGTTATTTATTTTCAGGGGGGCAATGACTTGGAACGTCTATCTCCACAACAAATTTCAAACCCCTTTGCAACGAGCAAAGCACCATCAATTTCAAAACGAATTAAATTTTATTTAAGTGCATTAGCTTCATTTGTTCTCTGTAATGATAGTCAGTAGTTTAATTTGTGTAATTCTTTTTAGTGAATTATCTGGCCAAACTTTTGATAGGTGTGTGCAGGTATCATGGTTTTGCCATTGGCTTAAAAAGTAATCTTACATCTTATTCCATGGCGCTGGTTATCCCTTTTGTAATGTTGTATTTAACATATGCCTTTTTTGAATTTTAGGGTTCATAATATTGCTCTTGTAATGATGTATTCATTTATTTTACTTCAAAAGATGTAAAATATTGGCTTTGCTTTAATGTAATTTGAATTTGATATATTTCCCATTTAATTTTTGGCTAGACTTATTTAATTATTTTAATGGTTAAATTAATGATGTTACTATCATAGTAAGTTTAGATATTCATTTATGTATAGAAAGTAATAGTTAATTTTATTTTTTGAATGGTTAGCCATAACTTGTTATAAGGTGTATAATTCTATATTTATATGTCCTTTTATTATAATAATTGTATAATTTTCTTATTTGTTATTTTTAATGTTGAACTTGGCCACTGGGCCTCATGGAAGAACAGAGGTCTACCTGTATTGACCACTGAATGAGTACCCAGGCAAAAGACGAAATAAAAAACAACAAAACAAACATAGGTCGTTGACACTACATTTTTCTTCTGAACCGCGTGTAAGTTGATAAAAGTGAAGTTAAGCACTAAGTTACTGATTTTTGGGGTCTGCACACAAAGTTGTTAGGTCCAAGCTTGCCCAGCAACTTCCCTTCTCATGATGTTTGTTCATGTTTCTCCTTCCTTTCCCTTTCTAAATCAATGATGAAAAATATGGGCCAAATGTAATTGAAATGCACTATCAAATCTCAATATTTATCTGTGAAGAGATAAGTATTTTGTCCTAAAAGTACTCAGTCTAAATTTGAGAGACCAGTAACAGCTGAAATCTTTTCAGCTGTGCGACAATATAACAATGTTCCTGCACTTCCCAGATGAAGGGAAATCTGAAGTTTTTCTACAGCCGCATACCGGGCCGGGGATTGAATATCTTTAACTCCATTGTTTTGCTGCAGTCGAATGTGTATCCAGTGGTCAATGATATGGGAAATGAAAATTGACGTTACATTTTATTCCTTTGCAAGAAAATGTGCCATTTTATTTGTGGGAACAACGGTTATATGATTTTAAATAGTTAATTATGAATTTACCCACTTGGTTCCCCTAGCCCCCCGATGGAGACAACTAAACAAAACAGCATAGAAGACATGTCCCATAGTCCTAACGGGGCAGGCCTGTACCAGTGGGCGAAGGGTCCAGAATGAATACCCTAAATTCCCAAAAAGCCCAAGAAAAACCCAAAACCTCAAAGGCCCAAAAAGAATCAATGTTTTGCAATCTGGGTTTTATGCTGTGTCAACAAAAGGTTTAAAATTTCAGTTAAAAGGTCCTCTTTTGCCAAAGTTTTCCTCCTCCCCCTCCCCCCCTCCCCCCTTTTTTTTTGGGGGGGTGAAATTTGGGGAAAAGTTTTTGGAAAAAAAAAAATTGCCCCTCCCCCTGCCCAGGAGGGTTAAATCTACTTTGAATGCAGGTGATTTATGTTTAACAAGATCAAAACCATTTTTTGTTTCAGCAATACCCAATGTTGCTGGTTAACAGTGTAAAAACTGTTCGCATCCAGAAAGATAACACAAACGATTTGCCATTGAAAAATATTGGGGAAATTTCATTGTAAGAATTACTCTTTTATTATTCACACATGCAAAATTCAGTAATAAATTTTATCACACTGAAAATCCCTGTGAAAACTCAAGAGGCTTGTTTTCATCACAAACTGAAAATGCTGTGTAGTGAGTATGTTGTTTATTTTAAATGAGAGCCCTTGGATTTGCTACTCATTATATAGTCCACAAGTCACCCTGAAAAGTTAATGCAAAAGGTCTTTGAATGTTTGTGAATCTTATTTTTTTTCCAATGTCAGTTTCTTCTGCCCTTTCAGTGTCTTTTTGAGTTAATTTTTTTTCATGGATTTTGTTTTCACAGTGTTGTTTGACTAGAACCAATGTGGCAACCTTTT
>JAMKCH010017625.1:0-72215 GCA_023653785.1 Ophioderma brevispina | reverse complement strand
GGATGAAACTTGGTGGGTGTAGTCAACATTCAGTACCAAAAATTTTTAAGGTCATTTCAAGGTCATGCGGGGTCATCCAAGGTCAAATCCTTGCACATGGTTGTATGGTCATCAAACCTAGTGAATGTGGTCAACATTAAATGCCGAAATGTTTAAAGGTCATTTAAGGGTCATGCGGGTCATTTAAGGTCAAATCCTTGCACATCACGCATATAGCACTTAGCACGAATAAAGCACACAGTGTATATACACATAGCACCCCTACAGCAATAGCACCTAAATACTAAATTTCCAACTTACATAGCCCACAATAACGCACTTTTACCAGCTTATTTTTTTCAAAATTACTAGGCTGTAAAATGGCCCAAATATTACATCTTAAAAGTATTTGCGAAATTTGGAATTTTGAATTGGGTACCTAGAGGCATTTTTAGAGGGTAGTAGGCTTGTTAAAGCAGCTCAAATGGCGGTTTCGCGAGGAAGGATTGCTCCAGAACCCCCATATGCTATACTACTACAAGAATAATTTCCCCAATTAGTGACGTAGCCAGGATTTTGGAGACGTGTAAATGTATACCGACTACCGACTGCATGTATATAATTTTCAGCAGTTTTATAGTGCATTGTTTTGGTGAAATTATTCTTGTGCCCAGGATCGTTTGAGTGAGAGGAAGCCACAAGAATAATTTCCCCAATTAGTGACGTAGCCAGGATTTTGGAGACGTGTAAATGTATACCGACTACCGACTGCATGTATATAATTTTCAGCAGTTTTATAGTGCATTGTTTCTCAAATTTACCTTATATATACTACCCAAGTCATTAATATTAATTTCGCCATTTTGTTCTTTCTCAATACCACATGTTCTTGAGATAACATTTTTCTTCACCAGAGTGTCCTCGAAAAACCTTACAATTGAAATTTGGATAAAAAATATACCATCTACTAGCACCCCTGACTTATAAGCTCACCATAGTATCTTTTGAACGTGGTTGTGACCCTAGAACACAAGGGCCGTTGTGGCAGGAGATATAGTCCTCCGGGCTCACAGTCCGGGCCAATGGTGAACAATAGGGCAATCGATTCAGTTGACTCTTGACGCAACATTAGTTTCACGCTTTATTCCGTTGTCGTCTATGGAGCCCGGACTATGATACCTGCCGGACTATGATTACTTTCACACCGTCATCCACTTTTCATCAAAGTACTTTTTTCCTAATTTCTTGGTGATGCAAACAACTCGTTGATGTCCATCATAGAATAAAATTATCATGGATCATGTTTTTGATCAGGTCTGTATTTTTAAGGATTATGTTCATGAACAATTTCCCCCTTGTCATGAACAGACCAAGCATCATACCGTAAAAAAGCAAACGTACATCACAACTGACTTTCTTTATAGTCATAAAACATGCGTTTTTTTACATGCATAATCACACAGGGGCATAACTGGGGAGGGGGAAATTTGTTCAATTTCAGGCTTGCTTTTACTAGCCAGACCCAAAATTGATTTACCATTGTTTCAAAACCAAAAAGATGACCAACATAACGTGTCAATTTTTTTTCACATCATAGGCCTATACGTATTCATAGTGCACATACGCAGTGTTCTCACTCCCTTCAAAGGGGATGGACTGGCATATGTAGACTCCATTCAATGAACCTATACTTTACTTCATAAGGGGCATGAAAGAGAATGCATCTGATTTAGGGACAAATGACTCCACCTGCACTCAGTTACAAACGTTTTATTTTTATTTCTATTACCATTATTTTTGACATGAGCTGCATTGCAAGAAAACAATTAGAAAACTTCATTTTGCTAACAAAAGAGATGAAACACTACACCACTGGGTAAAACTAATTTTTCATGAAGTTGACAATCGCTGAAAATAGTGAGAAAGTCAATTAATCTTTACAACATGCATATTATATCATATATGTAGTCTGTGTAACAGATTGGGAAATATATTATCTCACACTTGTACAATAAGAGAACATTCGACTATAAACTTTCAACAATCCGAACATGGCAGAAGGCTAATTAAATGAATGGTTTTAGTGATATATCGGGTTGTTTCAATGTCAAACATGCAAAATGTGGCACATTTTCATCTGTCGATTACTTTCAACTTAAATTATTGGATGGGGCTCATAACACTTTGTTACCATGGTTACTCTAATTTATTCACACCTAGACGGTCCGCGGCGTTCGCGATTTCCTGGCTTTTTAAAGTACTACTTCTTTAAAAGTAGGGCACGTGTGGTCCTGTGGATTGAGCGCTCGCCCTGCAATCCAAAGGTCGTGAGTTCGAGTCCCACTGCGGCCAACGTCTTGTGCCCTTGAGTAAGGCGCTTTACCCTAATTACTACTCTCCACCCAGGTTTGTATAATGGTGGTTACCAGCATTATCAATCCTGGGAAAGTAACAGACTCGCTGTGCGGGAGGAGTGGCGAACCCCCCACAGCAAAACATAATACGGAGGAGTCTGGCCCAAACGCTAAGGAAAGAGAGATGGGCACTCCGCGCACGAGCTTGCTCTGCACGACGACTTTACTTTTCTTTTACTTCTTTAAAACCCATTTTTCGCGATTACCTGGCTTGTGGGGCATGCATCCACTAACAACTTGATCTTCCCGGGTTCAAGCTACACCCACCAACCAAGTTTCGTGAGCGTACAACCACTAACCTCCGAAACAAAGGGCGGACAGACATCGTGACAGACAGACGTACGTTGCCTATTATAATATAGTCCAGAGGATAAGCAAAAAATCGTGCACTTAGTGATAGAAATATGACACTTGGCACACACTTAATATGGACTATAACTAACTATTTCAAAACGGAACCCCAGCTGGATTGACCTGTGACGGCCATTATGGCCATTTTTAAAAAAGGCCACCATTTTTAGTTTTCAATGCCTCATATCTCGGATAATAATACTGATACGAGCTTGATTTTTGTGTCTATGCTTGTTTTCAGTGGTAAGGAATCTAAATATGAAGCTACTTTTTAAAGATATCGTGTCAATCATTTTGTTTTCCAACATGGCGCCAATGTACACTAACTGGTACTTTTCTTATAGCTTTGCATAAAATAATGATATCAATTTCATTTTTGTATATAATCTTATGTTTTCAGGGTCAAAGAATCCAAATATAATATTACCTTTTAATAATATCTTTTGCAGCCATTTTATTCCAATGTGGCCGCCAATTTACACTTTTATTTACAATTATCTTTGTTTAAAATAATCATACTGAATTGATATTTGATTTGTGTCTATACCTATGTTGTCTTGACTTGACTTACTTGACTTAACTGCATAGGCCGGGGTGTCCCTTTGCTCTCTCATGAGTAATTCTCCTCCATTCTGGTCTGCCTTTGCAATAGATTCGGCATTTTGGAGATCCAAGCCTGTGTCCTTGGGGATCTGGTCCTTCCATCTTGCTGGTGGGCGACCTGGCTTCCTACGCTTGTTGAAGTCTTGCGTATAGGCTTGGTATGGTAATCTGTGTTTCGGCATCCTGACGACATGTCCAAACCACTTCAGCCGTCTCCTGGTGACTGCATCCGCGATGGTGCACGTGATGTTCAGACGCTGTCTAATTTCGTCATTTCTAATTTTGTCCAGAAGGTTCACTCCAAGGATGGACCGGAGACATCTCATCTCAAAGCTTTCTAGCTTTTGGCAGTCTGCCTTGCGCAATACCCAAGACTCTGCTCCATAGGTGGCAATGGGGAGTATAAGAGACTGGTATATTCTGACTTTGAGCGATCTTGTGATGTCATGAGTGCTCCAGATGGTATTCCTGACTCTACCGAATGCCCATGCTGCAAGTCTTGTACGCCTCTTGATGTCCTCCTTAACCGAAGTCACAATTACTTCCTTCAAAAAGACAAAATCCTTTACTTTTCAATGGCTGTCTGCGTTTAAGGGTTATGTCTCTTGGGTCAATCGGACATGATCTTGCATTTATATGGTGTTGATCTTCATTCCCCATTTGGCGCGGGCTTTTTTCCAGTTCTTCTGTGGTTAGCTGTAACTTTTCCAAGACCATTTCCAGCAGGTTTGTCTCGCATAACTAATGTTGTTGGTTTTCATCGCTCCCATTTGGATTCCGGTGCCTAGGTTTTGAACCCTCTCATTACAAATTCAACAAAGAGAGATTGAGATGCAGGGGGATATAGAAGACATCCCATGTCTCCACCAACAAAAGACGATTCGAACCAGTCATGAGTTTTTCCATTCACGCACTACTGAGCATATGGTTGCTCAACCGCTTTTCAAAATAGGTCACCAGCCTTGCTGTCTACCTACTCCAATTGATCTTACGCATTTGTCCAGAGTGCCTCTCTCGAAATGGAATCAAATGCGTGCTTTTAAATCTACAAAGTTCCAGTGTATGAGGAATGCGTCTTTTTTTGGCCTTCTCTAGCACTTGGGCACCAATAATAAAGCATCAGTAGACCGTCTTTTGAAAGCTTCTAAGTCCACATTGCTCCTCTCCAAGGTGTCCAATCTAATGGTTCCCTGGATCCGTTCAGGATCAGTCCTAACAGAATACTTTCCCTGAGATGGAAAGTAAGTAAGTGCTCTATAGTTGGCGGGAACTAGTTTTCCTTTTCCTCACCTTTTGTATCCTGGAGTGAATCAGGGCCCTTGCTCCAGGGTCTTTCTGGAATTTGCCCTCTACCCAGGCAATGTTGATTATTTTCAACAGCTGTCTCATAGCTGGATCACCTGCTTTCAGGGTTTCTCAGGGATTTTTTTCCCATCCACATTGCTTTGTTTATTTTTTCAGTTCTATGGAATGGCCTCTTTCTACTTTCCTTCATTTAGAACGCATGCCTGTTGATTAAGAATTTCCAGTTCTGGGATGGAGTGAGTAGTTTCTCTCTCATCTCTGTGGAATCAGTGTTGAGATGTTGCTGAAGTGTTCTCCCCAGCACTTCATTACTTTATCTGGAGCAGTTTTGAGGAGCCATTTTTGTTCTTGCAGCTGTGGCAGTTTAGCTCTTTCACTCGCTAGTCTAGTACGACGAACTTGAAGAGTTCATGGCTGTTCTTCCTAGCAGTGCATCTTTCCTCTCTTTAACTTTCTTTTCGAGCAGCTCTTCTTCCAGCTCTTTACTTGAAATTTGACCTCCTTGTTCAGTTTGGAGATTGGGCTTTATTCTGGGCAGTTGGGTTGTTCATCATTTGGACCCTTTTGTCCTTCTTTGATAACATGCCTTTCTTACTTCTTCAGGGAGCCCCTTAATTTTCCGGGCCCTTTTCACCCTACTGTTTCCTTCCTCTGTTATTTTATTTTTATTGGTAGTTTTCCTGTAAGTTGGGTCATAGCCCTTCAACATCAGGTCTTCTAATTGTAGGAGTTGTCCAAAGGCACCACCTATGTTTGCACAGAATTTCGGCAATTGTGGGGTCTGCTGAATCGGCCTGACTCAACTTTCTTGGGTAACCGTGTTATTACTTTTGGTTTTTGGTAGGTATAAATTTCACCTTATAGCCAGCACCAGTTGTGGTCTAAACCGACATCGGCTGAGCAGAAGGATCTGCAGTTCTGAAAGGATTTCAAGTTCCAGTTGGGTAATGATGACGTCAATCATGTTTCTATATTGCCCCATATGAAGATGTCCATGTTGCCTTTCTAAACTCCTTGTGTTGGAAGTAAGTGGTTGCATACAACCAGTTTGTGGAGTGCACAGAATTCCAGGAGCTTTCTCCTCTGCCGTTGATTTTTCCAAGTCCATATCTACCCAATGTGGTTGTCCATGGCCTGGTAATCTGTCCCTAGTTTGGCATTGAAATCCCCCATCAGGAAGAGGCTTTCTTTCTAGTGATTCCTCCGTATGTGGATTCTGCCAGGGTTGTCATAGAACTTGTCGCTCTCTCTGTCTCACTGTGTCGATGTGGGGGCAGTAGACCTGATATTCAATGGCTGTGATAATTCTTGGTGAACTGCTATCATATCTTGACAAACCACGGGAGACGCTTTTGGATATCTGATCCCTATTCATCTCTGCAGATGTCGTCACTTCTGCTAGACAGTAGGATAGTCAAATTCTCTTTATTTATGAGGGTCTCTTTTCCATTCATGTGGGTTCACATAGACCCAGGATGTCTATATCAAACCCTTCTGTCTGTCTGCTTCCTCCGAAGAATTTCCCAATGACCGTCCTTTGCAGTGTTCTCACGTTCCAATTACACAATATTTATGCTGCTGGAGCTCCCTTTTTTGGGGCTTGCTCTACAGTAGCTTTCGTCGTCGATTCGGCTTATTTGTTTACTTTAGCTCCTTACGCTTATGTTTTTTGTAGTTTCCTCCTCTGTCCTTCAATTCTTCTTAGAAGGTCCTGTCTGAGGATGATCTTCTGTACCCCTGTGGGGGTGGCACTATCATCGGCAGAATTCTTAGCAACCCACTGCCACCTCTGTTGCCAACGACATCCACCGTGACTCGGTCCTTAACGGGTGGTCGACTTTCATTTTTGGAGTTTACTCGTTAAGAGTGTTGAACCTGATTTTGCTCTAACTTTACTACTGGGCACACGCCAATGACTTTCCCAGTCGGGTGAAATGGGTTGCATTACTAAACTGAACTTACAAAGTTGGGTAGGCCACTAGCCTCCTATCTTAACATATGATTTAGGCCCATCATAGTTTGGGTTGACCTAAATACCTATGGACCTCTTAACTCAGAGTTAAAAGGAAAGAGAGAAGGAGTAGTCACAGTACCAGTTTGCATCCACACTGTTTTTACAGGACAAAAGAGAGGTGTAGGATGCTGTCTCCATTGTTGTCAGGTCAATAAAACAAATATGACATCATCGTAAAAGGACCAATCGTGATCCACGGGCCCTCGTCCCAAGTTGACCTACAAAGTTCATTTTTTGTCCTCTGAATATATAATAGTAATTTATATGGCGCTCTACAGAGAACACGCGCTTACGAACAAATACTTAAATACGAAATTAATATCCAACATGACTTACATCATATAAGTAAACTAACAAATAAAATGTTAAACAAAATAACAAATATGTTTTCACGGATCGTTTTACACTCGTGGAAGGTGCCTCTCTATTTTAACGGGAAGCTTGTTCACAGCCTAGGACCATATACGTTGAATGATCTGTCATAAATCTCCGCGTGTACAAGGAATAACAAACCCTGTAGATAAAGAAGACCTAGCCTTCGTCTTGTCGCATCAAATTACTAGCCAACACATTATACAAATAGACCATCAGTAGGGTATGCACAACAAAGCTCTCCATTAACCCCTGTATAGAAGATTCTAGTGACGAAGTCACCGACGCATTCGCGCATGTGTAGTACAATTCCTGACTGACCTAAGTGCAAATTTAAATAATTCATTTTGAGTGTGACAGCTAGCCATCCATCAACAAGCTTTAAACAGGACACGCCCCCTTGAATACATGTGTACTTCTATTTCAAGGATGATAGAAAGCCTATTTGGAACCAAAATTTAAATGAAAAAGTGTTGACTTTTATTGACACCCTGTTGACTTTTTGCGTATGTTTGAATATTTATACTACATAGTAGTACTCTTCAAAAATGCGACGCGTCTCCTGGTTAGACGGACATCTTAACCAAAATATCACTCCTGTTTGTGGATAACCGCAGTTTTTTTGATTTTTACCATCTGTCTGTTCACTTGAACACCATACATAGTGTATTGCTTTTCTATTGTTAGTGAAAAGCTAGATAGGCCATGTTTGAACAGCGTGACACAATATTGATTTTGTAGTCACATGGTGAATTGACCTATGCTGTTTTATTTATTTGTTAAATACTTTTAGGAAAAGAATAATATTTATAATTTAATAGCTTTTAATATTCCTGCTTGTGAAAAAAATTCTAGGCCTTCAATAAATATTTAAGTACTAGTATTACGTTCCAACTGAATTTTGATAGGTTTTATTTTCTTTACAAAGCAGTAGTGTACGAGGTGTGTGCATAACAGGGCATTATTATTGATAGTACGACTGACAAGTTACACGTGTGCCCTAAATATACACACAATTGAATGTGTGTACATTGATAACGTGTCATGCAAACCATGCTTTAAAATACAAACCGCGCGTCGCCCACAAACACGTTTCCTCCGCGCGTATAATATGACAGCAATCAATACTCCCGATTGCAATTCCCAGTTCAAACTTGGTTCCACTGCCGGAAAATAGCCATGCATATTTCCATTGTCACCTTATTTAAAGTGAATGTCACCTTGCAATGATGACACTGTGGGTTCAGGAATGATCTAAGTAATACCGACACAGATAGTACATCTCACTAGTTACATTATATCGCGCATAATCTAAGATTATTTAGGAGTACTTTTTCAACCCTCAATTTCCGGAATTGACTCATGGCGCAACGTTACAAACATAAAACAAACACCAACACTCAACAACGGAAAGTCTTATTTAAATTCTGTTTTCAGCTTCCGATAGCCGAGACCATACCGGATTTTCCCATTATCATTGCGCATATAATTTTGACATGCTGAGGTCTAAAAAGTCTCTCGAACGTCATGAACATACACTGAGGAATTTCCAAAATCTCCCCAAGCTGTATCAGAAATATGACGTCACCATTCAGTAATGAGAGTAATGAGCGGCGCTCTTCATTTGTAAATTGTATTGAAAGAAGTGTGTACGTGGTATGATGGAGCCTATCCATGAAGAGACTTATACACATAAAGAAGGATTTGTATCTGATACGTTCCTTAACAGGCAACCAATGAAGAGTGATCAAAAGTTATGACGAACTCTGGTCACGACCGCATGCGAACACCAAACGCGAATCTTTATTTTACAAGCGCCTGAACCTTTTGAGATGAGATGTATTTTATTGGCGCCATATCGTCGGGTGTATTACATAGTGACGGATGTTAAACAAATACGAATTTTTGTTTCTGAGAAAATCGCATTTGAAAGATCGCGAACTCTAGAGGGTCCGTACACATCCCCACATACGATTCAAAAAAATCAAATCCGATTAAGAAACGAAATCAACAACTGAAATTTTTTTTAGCTAATATTCTTGAATTCTTACTTGATAAAATGGATGTAATACATTGGAAAAGTTATCCATCATATCCGTCACACCAAAAAATACGCAAAACGGCGATTTTGTTCATGACATAGTGACGGATGTTGAATTTTCCCTATACTAAAGCGTTATTCAGCATCCGTCATTATGGAAAAAATCAATCGGCGTTTTCTGAACATCCGTCAAACCAACGTCCGTCATCGCGAATCTGCTCAATTTGGTTTATTACATAATGACGGATGTTGAGTGGATTGCCGCGATTCACCGCTTTGAACCGTTAATATAATATAAATTTCTACTAATATCGATAATTATAAATTAACTACATATTTTGCTTGTGTCAGTTATAAATTTAAGATGAGAATATTTACTAACAAAAGTATTTAAAAAGCCTTGGTGGGAAAAAAAAGTATACACTTCTTTGACAGAGGGTTCAACATCCGTCACTATGTAATACACCAAAGTCCCTGTTATGCAACATACGTCAAAATTGCAAAATTTCTAATTAAGATTATTAATTAATGAAGTACTTGCAAGGTTCGGCACTTGGCATGTTTGAAGATTTTGGTATTTAGTACCATTTCCCTTAATTTCGTAAAAAATGATAAAAATTCAACATCCGTCACTATGTAATACACCCGACGATAGAGTAGTGAGTTTGAACTGTTAGCCTATAAGTATAGTATTTGTGCTTAATCTTAATATTAAATTTTAATAAAGCTCGACATATCTACCGAAGTGTTCCTAAGGCTGTTATAATACAAGTAAATTCTGAGCGGTAAATAAATCCGATTTTAGATGACAAGGAAATCTGCGAAGACAGGTACAATGTATGGATCGGCAACCAAATTCACTTACAATCATGACACTACCTCAACAAGAAATCGAACTGTTACAACAACCCTAACATCCATAATACACGAGCATTATAAAGTACAAGTGTATTATGGTTTTAAAAAAATAGAAATTGTATAGTAAAAAGACGTTATAATTACAATGATATTACACATAAAAAGAGTACCAACATTGGAGACCACAATGGAAGAAGGATTCAAATGCCACTACTGTCCCGAGTCCATCTCAACAATCCTGTCAGCCTACTGATCGCGGGACTGCCGGAAATGAGCCATCGTCCACTGCAGTCTTTAATTGTATTACTGCACAGAATTATATTGTAACAATTCCTAATCAAACATTTAAATGAGGAAAAATTAGTTTATTATGATTTGTAGACAAATAAGATCGAAAATCTGGTGGTCAAGCATTCAATTTTCAGTCTTTCAAAGACTCCATTTTCAGCGTGCTGTAGTTCATAATTTTATTAACATCCGTTAATGTAGGCATTAATAGTAAAAGGCAGACGTTATTCACTCAGAAAGGCATAGAGATCGGAAACATTCCACAAACACAAGATGCACCAGAGTTGCCAAATCCAGCTTTCGAAACATCCAATGCACAGTGCAAGATGTAATGGATGACTCTTTAAAATGAAGTAGCGTATCATGCAATCATCGGTTGTACTAGATGTGCCAAAGGATGCAGAGGACGGTGTAAGAAGATATAGTCTTGAAATGTACAACGCTGCAAGTGTGATGGATCTGAATGAAACTGGACCTTTCTATGAATACAACTTGAGTGCTAAGAGGTATGATCAATATTTAACTTAGGTATAATTAAGGTATAGACGCAAAAATAGGAGTATGTTGTATCTCGATATTATGCATAATTCTAGGACAGAATTCAATATTTATTGATATGTTTATAGAAGAGGCAATATGCGATTCAACCTTGAAAAAAATCTAATAAAAGGACTTTTTGTATATTCTCGTAGGGCTATATGTGAATTATTATTAAAAAAATTGTCCGGCCTTCTGGCAGCTGCATTGGTCAGATATTCAAGGTCAAAGGTCAATGACCTTTATAAGGCATATCATGGATCATACCTCCTCAACCATTTGGTCTAAAAGCACAAATGAGGTGTCTATACCAAAGTTTTGAGGTCAACAAACACAATTAGCATATAGGAAAAACGCTTAAAAGCACCCTTCCTTGATTTTCAAAATAGTATGCACTATCTGCATGAAATTGTACTTTAAACTTCGTCCCCCCTCAACCATTTTAAAGCTGTTGGTTAAGACCTCCTTGGATTTCTTAGTTACAAAGCCTGTGACCCTTTTGATTTTGGTACAGGTGGATTGGTATAAGTCTCCTCCTATTGATATCAAAAACGTTCGAATAGTACTCCATTTGACGTCATTGTAATGTTTTAATGAAGTGATAATCATGGGAAACTTGATTTATCCGATTGTTGCTAAAAATAAGCCAATTTCTATATTGAGTTAAAAATACAGGGATGTGTGATTTTGATAGGTTTTTGGGGTGATTATGAAAGGAAATAAAGTTTTGTAACATACACAGGAGGTATTAAGTGCATAAGCATATATATTTTTGATAGAAGTAAAAAAGAAAAATATTATAAGGTGGCAACCATCCCTTCCTCCAAAACTGAGTCTTGTCTACCACTACCAAAGGTAAGGTGGCGTGACAGATTATGTTGTGCTAAAATGAAAGCAAATGATGGTCCCAAGATTAGATGCAGCCATTAGGTTTCAAATTTATGTGTTTTAGCTGACCGGATAAAAAACTTGTTGGCAGTGGTAAACACCCCACCTTCCTCCCCCAGGAAAACGAAGGTTACCTCAGACCTTCAATGCCGTGGACTTTGCCACTCATATGAGGCAAGGAGTCCCATTCAGCCTAAATGTGACCTATCAAACACCCTGACAATGGATGCGTTTAAACGCCCTGACGACGGATGCGTTAAAGTTGGGGGGCTCACCTCCTATCTCTTCGGGGGCAGGCCACTGACCAGCCACTGGCTCCCCGTGGTCAGGGGGAAGGTAATTGTTGTCCGCTACGACAATATGAAGGTGGTGACATACAAACCAGGAAGAGGGTGTAATCAGTCCCAGCCTATACAGGGAGATTCTTCGGCTATTCGGGTGGTGCCGAGATTGGGACATCGGGCTGATCGCCTCCCGTATTTCGGGAGTGGACAATGGTTTGCGGACAGTCTCCCAGGAGGGTCCCTTATCCCAGACACAGCCAAAAGTCAGAGGGCCGTCGGCGGAGTGGCAGATCTAATTTGCAGTTTGCCGCACAATGTTCTAGATGATGAACCGTCCACACGTAGATCTGTTCGCCTCAGTCATGAATCGTCAGATTGTGGCATATTAGGGGCCTACTCTTGGAACCCGGATCCCCGGGCAGTCAAACGGGACGCCATTGCAGTGGACGGGTCAGGATTGATAGCCTATGCTTGATCATAGCTTCTCCAGGTTTCCATGATCCCAAAAGTCTTCGAGTGGCTCTGTCTCGAGACTGCCTGGTCCTGCTGGTAGCCCATTATGGCCACGGTAGCTGTGGTTTCCTAGGCCGTTAGATCTTCTTGTAAGGGAACAGATCCGTCTTCCAAAGGGAAGAGACCTGGTAAGAGGTCCTCCAGCCGACGCGTTCATCCCAAAGTGCGCCACCCATGCTCCGAACCTGTCTGGTGCATTTCTGCAGACTGTACACTGAGGTGGGACTTTTTGAACAGGCTGCCATGCTCACTGTTCAGGCAAATTCACTAGAGCATCATAGGCTTACCATGCATGGTGTGCCGATAGAGAGTTCGATCCATGCAATTCTGAGACCGTAGACAAGGTTGGCTATTTCGGCAAGGAAGTCTTTCAGGAGTGGGGTTAACTTAGTGTCCTGACTGTCCGATGTTTCTTTTTACCGAACAGTCACAGGCCAGGCCCGTAAAGGGCTCGGTGATGACATGACGGTTTCTTTCAGTCCCCTCTTGTCCAATCAGGTGAAAGGTATGTTTACGGATCGTCCCCGGTTCGTAGCCTTGTTCCGGAGTGGGATTTGCCATTGGTCTTGCAACTCTTGGTGTCTGAACAGTTTTTAACCCAACCGAAAGCTTAGTCTTCTGGAAGTTCCTAGTGGCAGTGGCTTGTGGCCATAGGAGGTTCGGATATACATGCCTTGTCTACGGACGAGGCCCACCACCGCATTGAACGCAAGGAGGTCTCTATTCTTCCACATGCAGGCTTTTTGGCCAAGAATCAGACTCTTTCTTTTACCCCGAAATCGGTGTTTCTGCCACGTCTCACCATAGTTGCAGACTGTGGTTGCAGACAGCTCAGAGAAGTCTGCAGCAAGGGACACTTTGAGGCAGCTGGATTTTCTCAGTCATCTGAAATGCACACAAAACACCATGATTATAGTCTGATTTGTTATTCTTGTCAGTAAGCGCATATTGTCGATGGTATGAATTTATTTGGAGAGGATATGTTGAAATCAAAACTAAAAAGCCGTATTACTAGCTGAAATGCTCAACTTTGTTCACCAGAATAAAATGCTTGAACCCATTTTGCATGAACTTTGTTGTATCGAATATGCAAAATTAAATTGAATATATTGTCGTAAAGCTATCGATTCCTTTGTTTGAAGTCACTCAAGGGCAAAGCAATTGATCAACGCTGATTGTGATGATCCACTCCCGAGTTTTGGCGTCGTAAATTGTGTCCATACCATGAAGGAAATGCACACGTGATGCCAAACATGAGAGTGTACCAACATTTCGGGATCAAGAGCCTTCATAACCCCGGTTGGAATGAAATGAGTTCAAAAATATAACAAAAACACAAATTAATACAGCAACGAAGAAAGTAAGGAATGACTAATTAAGTGTTAAGATAAAGTGTCATGAACATCGAGGCTGGGTGAAGAGGAGGATTAGCGCACGAACAATATTGTAGTTTGTTATGAGTGACCAGAACTCTCAAGTACCTAATGATTGGACCAAACTGTCAAATAATATTTCTGAAACAAGACGAATAAATGTAAACGTATCAGATTTTCTAATATTCCTTAATGACGTAAGCGAACTTTGGTTAGTAATAATTACTTATTTGGATAATTTTCTTTTGTTGAATGCTTCAGAATTTGTTCAAGTCTGCTGTTTGGAATTTATTCAATGCAGTCGCTTTGTAATATTTTCTTCGTGAGAAAAGGAACGTTTTTAAATTATGGCCTTAATCTGTTTCGGTATCGTGATCCGGTATCGAATTTCTATTGTATTGATTTGGTAAAGCATACAACTTCTTCGAACGAATGGAATCGTCGACACGCCCCAAAAACGTTTAATGAACTGAGAGGAATAAAAAAATCCTACGTTTATGATTACATTTTGTAGTAGGTACTTTCAGAAATTCCTGGTAGTGTACAACAACGTGCGCAGTAACGGTCGTTTGCGACAAAAATGAAAACAATTAGTTTGAGTCATTTATATCCCTTAAACCCTAAATGCCATTTTTGCCACTTTTAAAAAATCACAGAGCGGACCCCTGCCTTGTGTTTACGTGGAAAGTGCTTCTAGATCTAACAAAACAAAGGACGCTACCTCCCTTTTTGCGGTGATTAGTACATGTGGAACTGTAATTTTGTGAAAATTTCCTATACAATCTTGCAACCAAGGTTTTTCTAAATCAAAATTGTATGAGGATTCCAAAAATCATGGGTGTCATTTTTTAAAATGTGTTCTTGGATGTATTCTAGGGGGAAAGGTTTATACAGGGGTCAAAATATAAAAGGGGGCAAAATGTGTTTTAAAGTATACCATCATGTTCAGTACCTTCCAAGGATTACAGAAAGGTATAGTTTTGCCCTACCTAAGGGTTATAGCACAAGAGTTACAAGGCATAACGGGTTCAAGGTCACACTGGGGGTAAAATTTCAGATTCATCGGTTTGTTTTAAAAATGGTGCCAAATCGTTCGTCTTACTGTACAGAAGCCAAAAATATACAGGTCGCGTTGTCAATGACGTTTTAATGATAATTAAGAGGGCAGATATGGCCGTGGTCTACAGGGTCTATGGGAGACCATTAGTCATATCTGTAAAAGTCTCACTTTGAAAGGTGAAACACAGAATCTATATATATTTTCTTATTAAGTATGACCCACTAAACGATTTAAAACCAGATTCAACAAAATCGGACCATTCTATAAATAATGACCTTGAACTTTCTTCAGCCTATTGTACTAAGCAATAGGTCGTATATATATGGCAAATTATACCTTTTTAGAAACCTTATGAGCAACCGAACAAACTGGTATAAATTTTAAAACAATTGAAACACTTTTATTGTTTACCCCTGTACAAACTTTACCCCCCTTATAAAACACCTAAGAACACATTTTAAAAAATGACACCCATGATTTTCAGATTCTCCGTGAAATTCTGTATTGGAAAAACATTGGTGTCAAAATTGTATATGAAAAAAACTAAACCAAAACATTAATTACATTTCCCCATGTACTAGATCGCCAAGTTGGTAGTCATTTTTCTCTAGGGACGTAAGGGATATAGGCTTAGAGAACTGACTAAATCGACTCGGAGTAAATTTCACCCAACCATGCGTTGTGCATGTCACGAATGGCTATTTCGTGACGCTGGGAAAAAGCCATAACTGCTGAATTCATTCGATACAAACTCAATAGCGGCATAAATATTAAAGTGATTAATCTATTACCTAGCGTTCCGTAAAAACATTCTTCTACAGGACCCATTTCATAAGTATCCAGGGTACTCAATCCGACGACGATACTGATCAGTAACCATGAAGCAAGATTTCCAATGCTAATGTAGACAAGAGCAAATTTATCCAGATTGTTTCGGTTAAAATTCAATCGTTGTTGTACAAGCAAGAAAAATGTTTGAACACAAATTTCGATCAATGAGATGAGATTATCGGAGAGACTTAAAATAACCATTCCAATATCGGTATCAATCTCCTCTGTTAATTATCCAAAGTCAGCGGTAACTTGCAAAAAGAAAAATATAAATTCAGAACACGCAGTGAATATCAATAAATGTTCATTTTCGCCTAGAGATGAAGAGTCAATTGTTACTCCTTGGAACGATTTTTTAATTAAATGTTTAGCAATACTGCAACTTGCAATGCATAAATAGCTTAGATGATACACAACTGCTACAAAGCGATATATATACACTCTTAAATATTCATCGAGATTTGGATGTTCCATGGCAATTATTGTGGTAGTTAAAAAGGAAACCCAATGCTGCAAATGTAGCGATAACCCAATGCCAATACGGCAAAAACACGCGACTGGTTATACCACGCATCTCTATTAGAAACAGCAATGCTGGCGGTGTTAACCGTTATATCTTTCGCTGTCGCTTGGTTTTCAAAATGCCATGCAGATTTTTTCGGGCACTTGAACTCTGGTACAAGTGCCGGATGGAAATGGTCACCTCACGAGATGCATTATGGGAATTGTGCAAATCGTCTATTAGCCCCTGCAAGCTCATGCACCTGGCATGCCGCGTGTTGACTTGCATTCACTAGCAGATTGAGATGTCCATCACGAGGCGTGTGTTTTGTACTTGGAATGTAGAATACTTTTATTTATGGATTGATCGAACCAAAAGTTGACGCATTTCGTACGGCATCTAAACCTGCCTACTGTCATGATATGCACACTGGCCTGAAAATTGTGGTGAAAACCATGTTTGAAAATCCGTATTTGTGATATTCGCGATTGGCAAGATGTTGGGAAAAGTTGATCAATATGACAATATATTGTGGGCTGGGATGCTTAACATTATGGACAGGAATGTAAAAGTCGTCCAATATTTTTTGAACATGCCTGTTTCAATATATTTTCACCTATCTTATAGACTTTTAAAATTAATCTATAGTATCTATATATATTGACACCAATATCTGAGAGTTGTGAAATACACGATCGTTAAGGTGTTATAATGATACAAATTGTGCCCGCATCACATACTGTCGATTTAACATTTTTGAGGTTTTTCGCAAATTTCGCCCTAATTACTAGTTCACGAGTTCTTGTCATCCACAAAAATTTCAAACGGTGAGATGCCTAATTAATTAGTTTCAATATATATTTTGTATTTTTCCTCAAAATCATCATATCCGTATTTCACATACTGTAGTATTTAAATCAGCCATTCATTTACGTGTGTTTTATATAGCGTTGTATTTTGCCGATCCCAAAATAAAAGATTTCATTAATGCAGACCTATTTGGCCCGTATTTCCACCGATCTTTCGTAAAACAAGCTTTCACATAGTGATCTATTTTACGTACATTGGAAAACAACGGTGTAATATGCGTCGTATTTTGCAATATACATTATGATGTGATTTCATATACAGACTTACAACTTTGTAGTCTAATTAAGATAATATAATTGTAGTTTTAAATAATTAGATTTATGGTTTATATTGGACTTTAAAATGTTTTCTTCAAAACAGTAGAGTCTATAGGTGTTTCTTTTATGCTTCGTTTTACCGTATAAACATGAAATGTCGCTGTAGATTTCGAATTGCGATTTTCTCGGAAAACGTGTTTTGTAAAATACGACAGTATGTGATGTGGGCGACGTTTGCGTTCAAAATAAAAAAATAGTTTGAGTCATTTACATATGCTTAGAGAACTGACTGAAAAAGATTAATTTTAAATCGACTCGGAGTTAAATTTACCCAACCATGCGATGTACATGTCACGAATGGCTATTTCGTGACGCTGGGAAAAAGCCATAACTGCTGAATTCATTCTATACAAACTCAATAGCGGCATAAATATTAAAGTGATTAATTTATTGCCTCGCGTTCCGTAAAAATATTCTTCTACAGGTGCCATTTTATAAGTATCCAGGGTACTGAATCCGACGATGATACTGATCAATAGCCACGAAGCAAGATTTCCAATGCTAATGTAGACAAGAGCAAATTTATCCAGATTGTTTCGGTTAAAATTCAATCGATGTTGAACAAGCAAGAAAAATGTTTGAACACAAATTTCGATCAATGAGATGAGATTATCGGAGAGACTTAAAATAACCATTCCAATATCGGTATCAATCTCCTCCGTTAAGTATCCAAAGTCAGCGGTAACTCGCAAAAAGAAAAATATAAATTCAGAGCACGCAGTGAATATCAATAAATGTTCATTTACGCTTAGAGATGAAGAGTCAATTGTTACTTCTTGGGAAGATTTTTTAATTAAATGTTGACCAATACTGAAACTTGCAATGAATAAACAGCTTAGATGATACACAATTGCTACGAAGCGATATATATACACTCTTAAATATTCATCGAGATTTGGATGTTCCATGGCAATTATTGTGGTAGTTGAAAGGAAACCTACAGCTGCAAATGTAGCGATAACCCAGTGCCAATACGGCAAAAACACGCGAGTGGTTATACCACGGACCTTAATACCTTGATCTCTATTAGAAACAACAATGCTGGCGGTGTTATCCGTGATATCTTTCGATGTCGCTTGGTTTTCAAAATGCCATGCTGTATACAAAATACTAACGGCATCTGAGTTGAATTCGATGTAAAATGGCGCCAAGAAAAAGGTGACAACTTTGAACCAATCCGCAGGAGATTCGTGTTGTTGGACATTTTGGGCCCACATCGGTTGTATCATGGATTCTGCGACGATTTTGATATTAATAGAAATGATGAAAGCAAAGCCAAAGTTCATCCATTCTGCCCAATATTCATTTCCATCATCACGGTATTGCCACACAAGAAGAAGTTGAACAACAAAGGAGATAATTAAAATGCCTGTAGTTACATGCGAAAGCACTATTGCAACCGTGTTACTTCCGGACGGATGAATAAACTTCATTATGGATAGTATGAGTGCAAAAACGACGTAAACAACAAGTCGAACGGGAGATTTTTTTTTTAATGACGACTTCTCCGTTTGCACAGTAAGGCAAAAGAGGCGATGATCATTGTCAGGTATACCGTGATATTTATGACAGGAGCAAAGATGCTGGTCAAAATCTTGGAGAGAACGAAACATGGAATAATAACCATCGAAAGTACGAAGCCGCATACCATACACATGAATACAATTGCCCGGTAGTAACTCAAGGACTTTCGTCTTGCATGCCATTCGACATCCCGCTTGTTAACCATTTCGAGCTCTTTTTCTTTTTCATCCAAAATATTAACTTTGGGTGTGTCATCGCCATTATCCAGTTCATTAGCATCGAGGGTGGCAACATTCGATTCATAAGACTATAATAGAGAAAGAGAATTAAAGATAAATAGGAAATCAATCAAACAATCAATGAACAAGAACAAAATTGCATTAAAAGGTAATGATCAGAAATAGTAAAACATTTTAGGTACAAATTAGGAAAATGCATGGCACTCTGACCGAATTGGTCTGACAATGTATTTTGATCTTTTTCCAGAGGGTCTAGCATACGAAAACGCGTAAAATCCATGTGCATTCGACTGGATTCGAACCAGCAACTATCGGATTTCCGGGGCTACGGTTATTCACCAATCAGATTGCATCATTTCGCGCTATTTTAGTACATTCATTTTTGTTTATGGTTCAATTGCTATCCTCAGAAAGAGGTTGTTCTCAAAGTCCTCAGGAAAGAGGTTGTTTTCAAATTTCAGTTGATTCTGACGGTGTAATGTTATGAGCAAATCTTCGTATCATGGTGCCCAATAGCCAATGTTAGTATTTCTGCCCGTTTAAAAATACAGTTGCACAAGTATATCATGGGGTGACCACTTGCTGCCCGCGTGACCTTTGACTCCAATCTGTGTGACCCATAAGGGCCTTGGGTCAGCAGTTCTTCTGACCAAGTCTGGTGATTGTAGCAATTGATATATGACATAAGGAATTTATAGATTGTCAAAGAATTCCCCTTTAATCGGTCCACGTGTCCTTTGACCCAAATCTGTGAACACCCCATATGTACCTTGGGTCAGTGGTTCTTCTGACAAAGTCCAGTGATTATAGCAATTGATTTGTTGCAAAAACAGCAAAAAAGGAATGTTAGACCAACCAAAATTCCGAAGAAGGTCAATGACTGGTTATACCTGATGAATGAGGAACACAAACAAATAGTGTTCCCTCCAGAAATCACTGAGACAGCTAAGAGACCAGATATCACCATTTTTTCTACCAAAACAAAGACGGTGATCATCATAGAGCTGACGGTCCCTATGGAGGAAACCCTACCCAATGCATATGCTAGAAAGAATTGCAAATACAAGATCTAGTGGTTGACTGTGAAAACAGAGGATGGTCTACATAATAGTTTCCAATAGAAGTAGGAATTTCTGCAATACATCAGTCAAAAAATGCCTTGTATCTTGGGCATTCCCCCGAAAGGAAAGAGGCAAATTATATCTGATAAGCAGCCAAAACTGCACTAAGAGCAAGCTATGCCATCTGGCTCAGCAGAAGATCAAAGGAGTCAGAAGATGGAGCTACAACAACTCCATCAATATGCTCTGAGGGAAGATGATGGTTGAGCGCTCACAAAAACAGGTTTAACCCGCAAGTTGGTACAAAGTCAAGAGACCTCAGAAACACACTAACAAGACAAAGGATACTGCATAAGGTGATTTTTTCCCAAGTCACCTTCACAGAAATAGATATACAGCGATCTTATCTTAAACAATAAAAGTAAGATCCGACGGTGACAGCGATGGATGTTCTACCAATGAACTGTTCCTCCTGAGATATAATGCAGGTTTTCACCAATCAATACTACTACCGAATTAAACATTCAAATGTTAGTTAATCTGATTCACGATTCTTTGAACAGTATGCACCAAATCCCAAATGCTTTAAAATAATTTCGCTACTTACCAAAGATTAAACATACATATCTATGGAACCAAATTGGGTGGGGTTAACGGCAATTTATAGAGGAATAATTAGACCTTCATACAATACATAGATTTAGCGAAGGTTGACAAGAGAATATTTTTACTATTTTATTCCGAAAGTGCGCTTTGGCACACTCCGTACAATGTAAATTAAACTGAATGAGGAGAGATAAAAATAAACACCAAGGAGTTTTAATCTTTGATCTCAACTATGCCAATAAAAAACAGATACGAGTAATGTGGATGGGATAACATTATTTTCAGACAAATAGTAAAAATATATGAAGGGGAATATCAAGGGGGGACACTTAGAGGTTATACACAAACACTAACCTGGCTGCTGTAAGGATCAAAAATATTAGGTGAATCTTCTTGGCATGGGCACTAGAAAAAGTGTTTAAAATGCCCTGAAAATGCACTAGTTTAATATTAACACTTAAGTGACCGGGGGGTTTCTAGGGACCCCCAAAATTTGTTTTCACGCTGGCGGCTTTACGCTTGGGATTTTTTCGCCGAAATTGTTTTGTAATTGTCTGACTTTTAATGCGCTGCTTTTCATACCAAAAATATTAAAATCGCCAGCCGGTATGACTTAATTAGTGGGGGTCTCATGGAACCCCCCCCCTTGGGCCCTAAGGAAGTCATTTTTCAGAATATTTTTAAAAATAAAAATATAGAAACCAAGAACCAAAGCAATTTTTGTTTGCTGATATATTTCACCATACATGTAGTAAAACATTATTAAGAACATTAAACAAAATACCTTTAATGTGGCTGAAAACAAACAATTTCATCAGGGGGGGGGGAGGGGGGGGGTGGATGTTGCCAAACCGTTCCTGTACAACTCTATGGAAAAGACGTGTATTTTGCAACACCCGTAAAAATACAGGATTCCCTTAAAAAACTGCTAGTTTTTGTGTTTAATATATGTAATTTGGGTCTTCTAGAATAGATATCAACATAAAACAAGTTTTCAAAATGTTTGTGTAGCGCAAGGCTCATTTTGAATTTTCCATCTTTTGTTCCCAATTTTCGGTGTTTTGAAAACAAGTTTTTGCCCCTAATTGCAGCCAAAATAACAATTTCATTTTTTTGTGCTGATTTGGGGTTGGTCTTATGACCTTCACATGTGGTATAATTTCGTGCAAAAATTCCTCGGCAAAGTGGTTTCCTTAGGGGGGTCCCATTGACCCCCCCCCCCCTTGGCACCAACCGGAGTGAAAACCCCTTGGTCACTTAGTGTTAAGAAAGTGATAAATTTCATGATTGACATGGTTAGACTGGTAGGTTTTCTCAACTAAGCGGCCTTTGGACAGTGAATTTTAGGCAATTTGCTCCGCGGTCATTAATTTCACATCATTTGAGATATTACTAGCTTTGGGGGGGCGACTATAGAGAATTTTGGGTTGCTCGGTCTGACATCGGGCGAGTTTGGTGATTCGTAACTAAAAAACATTTGGTGATTTTAGCTTGTACTTTGGGGTGAGTTTGTTGTATTTCCGCTATGAGAGTTTTAAATGTGAAGAACATGCTCAACGTTGCCAATTTTCCCATAGACTACTGTGTATACTTGAGTCATTGGTGTGTAACCTATAAGATAGTACAGACATCGACAGGACATGACATTGACAACACAGAAGTTCGGGGACATGCCTTCATCTAAGACGACGAATTCCACTCTCCGTGCGTTGATTTTTTTAATTCACCACTACCAATTTTTCCTCCTCCAGAGGAGATGGAATAGTCTAATCGGCGATCTGGACCTGCTCGCATTTGTGAATGTACTTTAGTAGACGCTCAGGGTTGAAGAGCGATATAGATCTAGCACTCTTCCACTAATTCCATTTTTCACACTCAATTTGGTACGCCCAAAACGCTGGGGAGAAACGCACACAAAAGTTTTAGTTCTTAAGTGCCTGTTCTCTCGGATGTAGAGCCACGTTAGAATAAGAACGTTACCATGTCAAGTTACTTGCTCACGCTAACTTTGGTACGAGCCACTGATCACATTGATCATAACCCAAAACCTATGGCAAGTCATAATTCGGAAGAGCTGCATGAGCCAAGGCTGAACCATACCCAATGGATACCAACGTGCACTACATCAACGATCTGCTGTAATCCGCCGCTCAATAAAAGAAAATCTGAGTGCTTTGGTACTCTGCATACCGGGAGGATTATACTTATCGAAAGCGCCCTATTTTGCTGGAGTCAATGCATCATGTGTCCATCCGGTTGTGTTGAAGCCTTCTCGCCCTGTTAAAGCAATCTGGCACATTTTTTTTTGAGAGCGCCCCCAATTTTTCAAAATTTGATATGTTGCACAGTTTGTTGGTAATTGTCTAGGAAACTATACCTGCGACCGAAAGCTAAGAAATGCGTATTTTACACAAATAAGCGATTTTTTATAAGAATTGGGAATCCGCAGATTGAACTTGTACTAAAACGGCAGAGCTGGAATTTCCTGGAAATGCTACATTTAAGTCCGTCCATGATGAATAGTGCACTCGAAAAATAACCTCTAACTCTGACTTGATTGCCCGAACTATTAAAACAACTAATGGATTAGCGTAGACACGTACATGGCGCTATTTACCGGCATTTCACATTGGAAGGCCGTTTCCAGCAGCCGTTGAATTATTATCGGGAATCCCCGATAATAATTATTCTAGTACAAAATTCCTTCGTTTGTGACACATAACATTTCGAGCTTAACCATTCACAGGTATAGTTTACTAGCCAGTTACCAATCAAACCGTGTAAAAATCTCCAAATTTTTGAAAAATTGGGGGCGCCCTTCAAAAAATGTGCTAATATTGCTTTAATGTCACATCACTGTTGTGGCTAACTGATTCAACAACTTAACTTAAGTCCAAACCTCGTGTTTTAAACACCACAGTGAACATCTTGAAGACCCACCCCAATTCTAGGCGGCTGAGCTACTCACAGAGGTAACTTTCCTTATGGCAAGCACCAAAGTCTGTATCCTGTAGCTGAACGTTGAGGGTCTTACTCATGCTAAGCGTGACATCATCTTACAGCTCTCCATCAATATGCTCTGAGGGAAGTATGATGGTTGAGCGCAAATGGTAAAGCGGCTCTTGAATGGATTGAAGCCCAGACCGCCAACTGCTGTTTGATAGTAAGGATCCACCTACCTTCTATTCAAGCAGTCATGGGACATGGACCTGTCCCGACCTGTCAACAGTCCCCAGCGACATCCGATCCCGCTGCTCCAGAACGGTCCTCCTAGATTTCCTAGATCAGGTCATTGCCCTATCCTGGTCACCATGACATCAAGGTCACGATCTCCAGCCTCTACAGAAAAAGATCGAACTTCAGAAAAGCCAATTGCAAGTGATCAAACAACTCCCAGCAACTGTCATCCACGCTGCCAGACCCGGCTTCATCTAACATCAACGATGCATCTTCTGACTTCTGCTCCATGCTCCACCAAGCAGCTAAACATCCATTCCAAGAGGCAGAAGGAATCCCTACACCCCCTGTTGGGAAAAGGAATGCGACGAGTTATACAAAGTGTATTGAATACCAACTGCGATACGGAGAGAATAGCAAAGGGCAACCAGCTACTGTATCGGCCTTGGGCCAAAAGAGACGCACCAGTTGGGAGGAGGAGATATCCAAAATCACTTTACCCACTCAAGCGCAGGCCTGGAACACCATCAACAAGCTCCCCGGGCGTAGCTGTCCAGTTAAGTCAGGGTACTGTCTCTGCAAACTCCCTAGCTTTCAGTACTTGTCAACATGAAAGTGGCACGACCACACTCCACAGGCAAAAGGCCCCACTCTCGTGCTTGTTTAATGGCAGAGCTTAAACCGGCTTCTACAAACCTCGCCCGCCGTCAAGCCCCATGTCCCAACCATTCACCGACGATGAGATCACCGAAGTCAATTAAAGTCCTCAAGAATGGGAAAGCTCCTGGAGATAACATCCATACAGAAATATGTTCTCTTGCATGGAACGTCAACTATTCCCTCCAGATTGAAACTTCAAAGGTCATTGCAATCCTTAAGCCAAGAAACCAGCAAATGGCCCAAAAGTTACAGACCATCTCGCTACTAATCTCACATCTAGAAGCTGCTTGAGCGCCGATACTCAGCAGGATCAATGATACGTCGAGGCAAATTTACCCCGCACCCAAGCTGGATTCGAAGAGGTAAATCAACAACTTATCAGATACAAGCCTAGTTAATGACATCGAGACAGCCTCCCATAAGAAGCAGAAGTTTGGATCATCTTCATAGACCTAACTGCTGCGTACGATACAGTCTGGCATCGAAGAATCTACCTCAAGCTACTCAACGTCTTCCCTGATGTCAAGCTTGTCAATTTCGTTTTTATGCTGCTCACCAAGACAGAATCTTTCGTCCTGGATACATCAAAACAAAAAGGGGCAACGCAGTAGAAAGCGCAAACTTCGGAATGGTGGTCCCACAAGGTTCTGTCCTTGCACCCAGTCTCTTCCACATCTCGTCTCAGATATGCCAAAGGAAGATTGTTCGCAGTACTTCTACGATACGAACACGGCACTTGGAATAGCTGCTGATTCCTTTGAGTCCTTAAGAAACAGTGTTGCAGAAAGACCTAATCACTGTAAGCCATTTTCCACCGATGGTCACTTGAACTCAGCAACCCAAGACCGTCAGCTCTGGTTTCCACCTGGCAAATCGATGCGCAAAAAGAGAACTTACATCACTCTTGATAGAAAAACCGTCACATGACCCAACAACGAAGTACCTTGCGTCACAATGAACTGCAGCCTTACTTCAATCACACACCAATGCAGTCGCTTGCAAGCACGCAGTCTCGTGTCAACCTCCTCAGAAGGCGCTCAGGAACTGGATTTGGGTGCATCTTTTGACCACCTTACATACCATCAACTGTGTCTGGCGACTCACTGCTGAATACGCTGCACCAGTATAGAGTCCCAGTGTAAACATTCACACAAGATTGATGTCGTTCTGAATGATTCAATGAGACTTGTTAGTGGTTGCCTTTTGGCGACGCCTGTACATGTAGAATATCTTCCAATGCTGTCTGGCATATCTCCTGCAACCTTATGAGGAACCTTCAGAACAATCCAAGCCGCCAACTGTGATGAACCTGGTAGCCTAATCCCCGCCCAACCAACACCCTTTGAGGAGCAGAAATTCCACGAATCACTTTGCTACCCAATCCCAGGACACTGCAGTCACAGTATCCCTATCGATCATCCTGGATCAATGATATGAGCAATGGTCATCCTCTACTTTGAACCTAAAGCGTTGGGGACAGTCCATCTAGCAAGCCCAAGGCTGTGACCTTGATAGGAACGCATGGGTCAACCTCAACAGGACTCAGAACTGGGCGTTGGTGTACAAAGAACATCCTTCACAAGATCGGAGTGGGGCTTTCACCAAACTGCGATTGTGGAGAGCCACAAACAATTAGCCACATCATAGATTATTGTGAGGTCTACAAGTCCCCAAGATGAATTCCAGGCCTGATCAACTGGATGATGAAACTATCAGCTGGTGAAAGACGGATCTTCCACTGTGATTTTGGACTTGCACGCACGAACGAACGGTGTCACTGTAAGGCAGTGGTATAGACTAGCGGGCAGATCTCATAGCGTTTACAAAGGTGACACACTTGGAAGTACATCATTGTTCTAAAAAAATTACCCTAAAATTATATAAAATCTGCTCTACGCTGTTTTCAGGCCATATGTATGTGAAATATGTCTTGAAAACGAAAATAATGTAATCTCCTTTTACCCTGAACAGTGACCAAGGGTGACCACCGCGGTCCGTTATAGGACAACGGATTTCAGATTCTCTGGAACTGCATAGCCACTGTTAGGTCCATGACGTGGAGAGCTGTCTAGAGTGTGATCACCACCCGAACGTAGATTGAGCTATAGGCCGTTCACGAATAGATAACAACTTGAGTTCATTACTATGAGTGTAATAACTTTGGACCGTATATTTCATCGTTTATTGCAAAAAGGAAACGAAGATTAATAAAAATCATGAAAGGAAATGTGCTGTGAAAAAGAGTGTGGACTAACACCTTTGCGATCAGAACAAGACCCGTAACTTAATAAGGTTAATTTAGTACCTCTTTCACAGCTGTTTGACCCCCCATGCAATAATGGTCTTTTTATTTTTAGAGCAATTTAAGCAATCGCCATAAGCCATGTTCTGTACGAGCCCTGAAAATTCGAGTTTGTTGCGGACACCACCTGGTGATAATTTTCCAATATAGCACCCTTGAGGGGTTGTTCCCCTCTGACTAGGATTAGTATGTTTCCGCCGAAAAGTTGCACATAGCGCGTACTGCCTATGTCAAAATGGCCACCAGTGTTTTATGAAAAACTGCTATTGATTTCATTATAGATTAGACTGTGATCCAGGACTAAACGAAATAAAGTTCTACCTTCCTGAATTGGGCTTAAACATTTAAGGTGTAAAAGATGGCCGACGGTTGGAGGCATGTTTTGTTAAATGTTCTAAAATTGCCAAATAGTGGGTGTTAAGAATGCGAGTTAATATTTGAGGAAAGCACCAAAAAGAGAGATTCAATGACATTGTGTATTGCGGACTTGATTCATAATCAAGATGCGGCTGGTTATACCCGCGTACGGGGGACATAAATCAGCAGAAAAACACCACGGACATTCTTTTTCGGACATACTAAGAACCATAACGGAAAAAAAAACAATGATAACATATTTCCGCAATTTCTCTTCGTACTTCTGGACTATTGAAGACCACTCAAACACTAGTTGACGCTGGGAAGGGAAGTGATCTAGGCAATGGAGAGAGAGAAGGAGCCTGTGGTACAAGTCAGAAACAAAGATAGCCCTTGATGTGCTCGAAAGAAACTTAGGTCACCATATTTAAATTTTCCTTCTACATATAGAACATTTTTTCACTTCTTCATAGGCATATTGTTTATTTTCACTGGGAAACACCTATGACGTCACTGAGTAACCCTTAAATGCAGCCACACCCATTTATTACGATTTATTGTATCAGGTTGAGATGAGCTGTTGTCTTCCTATGAACCATTATAAATTCGGTTTAAACTACATTATATGGCCAAAGTAATAACCAGTTATAACAATAGCACTCTCTAGGACAAGTCAATACCCCACTTTAATATTTTTTACATCTTGGAAATGATTTAGGGTCATTATTAGAAAGTGTTGTTTAATAACGTCGAAAAGATGGGTAGGGCTGCTTTTCTTCCTGATTTACGTACCCTAGAGCGAATATAATCACCGCCATCTTTAAAAACAAGCCCGTACGTAAAATATAAATGCCATACATTCTTTTGGAGTTCCCAAAATATCACCCAGGTTCTTATTTCAACAATTTGCCATTTTAAGTTCATTTAGCAAAATATGCCTCCTTTCGGCGGCCATCTTGAATGCCTAGATGTTTAAGACCCCTTCATGCAGTTAAAAACTTGGTTTCGTGTAGTCGTGGATAAAATGTCTATCTGTATTGAAATTATAATGGTGGTTTTACATAAAACAATGACAGCAATTTTAAAATGGGCAGGACACGCTAACGTGCAGCTTTTCGGGGCGGAAACATACCTAATCCTAGTCAGGGGGACATCCCCTTTAATGTGATATTATGGAAAATTAATCACTAATTGGGTGCAACGAACGGAAAATATGATGATTGCAGCTTATGGACTACAATGGCGACACAATTTTGACAACTGATATAAGTAGGGACATGCAAAAGCTATGACCTCCGCAAAAATCAGAAAATTCCATTGCGGGAATCTTGCCATATAGGCCTACAAAGGTCATAATTTGTATGTTATAGCGCCCTCTATATGCCTATTGCCCATCGAAAGACGTGTAAAACTAGATTTTTTATGAAAAACCATATTTGCCCGCAATGAAATTTCATCAAATTTGCACAGGATGTAGTTAGTAGCATAAATACTACAAATACGTTGTCAAAAGTGTGTCGCCGTTGATATTTTTTGTTTTATTCTTGTTTTATCATAATAAATGAGACTTTCAAACAGCTGTGTTTTCTATTCAATTTAAAAGTTTATTCGGCACCGGTTTACCTGGATTTCACAGAGGTGAATGATTTTCGATTTCTGCTAATAACCCGCTAAATTGAATAGAAATGGGGTTACGCGCTAAGTTACGAGTTTGATTCTGCAAAAAGATGTTAGGTCGCCGTGTACCAAACAACTTTACTCGTATGAGTTTTGTTCACCTTCGTTTCCCTTTCGAATAAATGATGAAATATAGGGTCAGAGTTAATTGAACATACAGTAGAACCTCAAACTATTTATTCGTAAAAGAGGACAGGTAATTTGTGTTCCACATCATGAAAATAGCTTTATCTAAATCGGGGTGATGGTGGTATAACAGCTGAATGCATGTATAATTACAATGGCTTTGCAGTTCAATGCAGATGAAAAAGGAATCTGATGTGTTTGGTTCTCTGCATACCAAGCGGGATTTAATATCCCCATTGTTTGCTGGAGTCAATGAATCATGATGTACATCCGTTGGTAACTGATATTCAGGGCAAAAATTGATATTTTATTCATTTTCTAGAAAATGTGCACTAGACGTGAGAAGACACGTAGAACTTATTTTTACAATTTTAGAAAAATTATTTCGGAATAATTATGTTTTTCTCAGGAGTGCGCCACCTTGGTCCTTATCCGAGCATCTTGTTCTCTTTGACCTCATGGCCTAATATTTATGCAATTGAGATCGCATTTAATTCATTTTAAACAAAATGTGCACATACTGGACGTGGAACTGGTTTTTATAATATAAAAAAATATTTCGGAAATTTATGTACTTCCCAGGGGTGCGCCACCTCTGTAAATGCTATCCAGATCCCGGTGTAGAAGTCATTATAGTCGGCTATACTCACAGTCCAGCTACAATAGTAAAGAATAGGGCACTCGATTCAGTTGACTCTTCACGCAACATTAGTTTTACGTTTTATTCCGTGATCGTCTATGGAGCCCGGACTATAATTACTTTCACACCGGTATGAAAAGTTAACAATTTTTTTTTATATAATCCGCCGGATCATAGTCCCTGCGGACTAACAACGCTAAAGAATAGGGACCTCGATTCAGATGACTCTTCACGCAACATTAGTTTCACGCTTTTATACCGTTGTCGTCTTTGGAGCCAGGACTGGCTCCCGGCGGACTATATCTCCTTTTACTCCGCCCCAAGCGCATATGTTTTAACACCTATGTGTGTGCTGGCTAGCTCCAGAGAAGGATTAAGTAATTCACTATTTTCTAAGTAGATAAAACTTTCATATTAATATTCTGCTTTTACCTGATACGCTTGGTCAACAAGTATTTGTTCTAATTCTTCCTTAGAAGCCATTGTCGAAATTATCGATCCGAGTATATTATTTGGATCATAGACACATGTACATGTATTTCCTTCAGTCCTGTATTTGAAAATGACCAAGTCCTGTCACCATGCTTAATAATGTTGATCACACGTTGGTACCACTGCTCCACTGGTACCACTGTTACCATAAGTCGCCCTAGAGATACGAATAATTCAATCAATAGGAAAGGCATAAGCCATTCGGTTCAAGCTTTAAATCAATTTTAAAATCTTCAAAATAGTGATATGGTGAAAATGTCACATGAGGATACTAACACGGAACAAGATAACTAAACAATGAAAGCTGTGTTTGGTTTATGACGAGACAAACAAGTTAATGGGACTTTCCCGAGGTTAAAAGGTGATTAAGATATTTTCAATTGAGTTCACGTTTCATATCCATATCATTCGTAGCGTATATCAATAATTGTATTATCACATATATCACATTGCCTTTTTCCGGCACTGATATGTACTCCATAATAGTCAGAAAGTGGTCAACCACTACAAGTATAGTGGGGGCATAATAAATAACAGTGTATTTTCAGGTGACTATCTTTGGAATTGAAAGTGCTCAATCCCATTAGAGGAGCGAGAGCGTATGAAAAATTTCGCGTATGAAAAATTTCAAAGTATAGACCTCTGGCGTTCTCTCTCTCTCTATATATATATATAGAGAGAGAGAGAGAGAGAGAGAAGACGGGAGGAGCAAGCCATCATCTTCAAGTTGAACACCCCCCAACCACCTGGCATGAATATCAAATTTGATGCCTTTAAAATACCGTAGTTTTAATTTAGGAGTTTTATATTGCGGATCCGCGTTCACGCGCGCGCTTCTGCGCCACACAATCGCACGCGTTCTCGCCTCTCGCGGTTTTCGCTTTCAACTCTCCTTTGTTTTTGTTTTAGCGTGGCTGATACGCGAATCCGCCCTTAAGCTCTTTACACTTGACAAAGGCCCATGGCCGAAACATGTTGTGCTTTATATGAAGCTTGTAACGGTTGTCCTCCATACTTCTTCGGAGTACTACCATATTACCAACCGACGCAGCCCCTTAAAACTCTCTCTCTCTCTCTCGCTCTCTCTATAAATATATATTCCTCTCTATCTCTCTCCTCTCCTCTCTCTCTCTCCCCGTCTCTCTCTCTCTGCTCTCCTGGTTCCGCCCCGCCTGGACGTCCTCCTCCGTCCTGCCGCTCAGGTCTCAAACCACAAAAACAATAAACCCCGTGCTCTTCGTGCGGGTCTCACCGGGGGAAACGCAGAGAACGGGGGGGCCGTGCCAGAGGCGAAGCGGCAGGGAACAGATAGAGAGAGTAGAGATAAGAGAGAGCTATATCCACTATCTTAGGTAGAAAGATTTGATATATATATATGGTGGTGTGTGTGTGTGCGTGCGTGAGTGGGTGCGTGCGCGCGGTGTGTTGTGTGTGTGTGTGTGTGTGTGTGTGGGTATTTTGGGGTTGTGTGTGTGTGTGAGGTGTGTGTGTGTGTGGGTACATATTCTAATCAAGATGGGAATCTTCATATTTAAACAGTTCATATCCGCACCTTTAATTGCATTTTATTACATTTGCATTGTGTATCCGTTTCCGGTATTCGTGTACAGTTGTTTATTGGTCATGTGGCCTAATTTTGAGGCGGAACATGAAACTGAAGGATGTTGAGGTCACTATCTTAGATAGAAGGTAAACAACGAACACACAGGCTATGACGTCATCGTTATACTCAGGAATAAAAAACACTGAACCGAAGAGTACGATGAACTGTTAACAGCGTGTTATGTAATAATTTCGTGTAAAGTACTAACCGACTGTAAATGTAATCAGTTTGGCCATGTAGGTATACAAAAACAGGTAATTTACATAGAAAATTGTCGCGTATAATAATAAAAAAAAGTACGCGTAATGTAATAAAAGTGTTTCATGTAAAGTAGTAGTAGTAAGAAATCAACGTGTAGTGTAACAAAATTGAACCCGTTGATGTAATAACATGACAATCTCTTCGACCACAGTACATCATTTTCAAATAAATTCAATTCCTATTCACCCACCGGCGCGCGCAACTAATATAAAAAGTATTTTTATCCCATAAGCAACCAGACGAACCGTCTATTTAAGAAATATAAGGTGATGCAGTATCATTTATGAATGGGCAATAATGTGTCCGAGTTCGGGAAAAATAATAATGGACGAGGCGCTCCAGAGTCCATTATTTTATTTTTTCCGGCCGAGACACATTATGAGCCCAAAAAAACTGCCAAAGCCTTTATTTTCTATTCTATTAATTACCGAAACAGCGTGATATAATGGAGAAAATGCATTCGCGACCCATTATTGCAGAATAATGGGCCGTAAACTGACCAATCAGAATGCAGCATTTTCAATAATGGGCAGCAGAGGTAATAGAATACACCTTTTAATCCGGTGTAGAAGTTTTTAATAGTCCGCCGGACTCACAGTTCACCTACTACGGTAAAGAATAGGGCACTCGATTCAGCTGACTCTTCACGCAAACATAGTTTCACGCTTTATTCCGGTTGCCGGTCGATGGAGCCCGGACTTATGGCTCCCGGCGGACTTTATCTGCTTTCACACCGGTGTAGAAGTAATAAAAGTCCGGCGTACTCATAGTTCGGGAACAATGGTGAACATAGGGCAATCGATCAGTTGACTCTTTACGCAAACATAGTTTCACGCTTTATTCCGTTATAGAGCCCCGGACTGTGGCTCCGCCGGACTAATCTGCTTTCACACCGGTATGAAAAGTTAACAAATGTTACATAGGTTAATTTACATCTACTAGGCTGCATTGCAACCCCCCCCCCCCCCGACTAAACCAAATCAACTTTTTAGGTTCCTTTTATGACCCCAAAACACAATCAAGATGTTTCCAAAATAGGCCCAAGGTAGATATTCAAGATGTCATCCAAGATGGCCGCCCCAAAATAGGTTTTTCAATAAAATGTATAAATTATTAAATTAAACACGATATGAAAAACTTAAACTTAAGCTATATATTTATTCATTTTGATGGTTTAATGGGGAAAAGCCCATTTAGCGACCATTTTGGACGTCATTTTGAATTTCAAACATGTGAATGAAATTATTTAAGAACACGCCCTGCACAGGTGTATTCCATTATCATTTGAGACTTTCATCTAAATGATTCTTTTGACAATTAAGTTTTTAATATCTTGTTATAAGTTTTTAATATACCTTCATTGGCCAGCAGGGTTTCTTAAAAAAAATGCGACCTCTAATTCCTGAACTTCTTCTACCGATCGGTACGTTATCTCCATTGGCGGCACCACGGGGGGCGCATAGGGGGGCATTCACCCATTCCCACATTTTGTTTCTCCCACCCCCCCCCCCCCCCCCGCCCAAAGAAAAATGGGGGATTTTTGGCAAAAAATCACAAAATTTTGGGAAAAGCGATTTGGGGCCAAAATTTGGTCAATCTTCTACCTTCTGCGCCAGTGGCTGCAACACTCTTGTTTTGGCTCTCTACGTTGCTTCATTTTTGTTACTCTACTGCATTACTTTGTTTTCATTTACAACCCATCTGATAAGCTAATAACTCAGAGATCATCACCAGCTCTGAAGTAAGTTCTTCATGATTTTTCTTCATTTTCATATAATTTGGGGAAATTTCTGGACCTGTTATAGACTGATTTAGTTTTGATTCTCCAAACCTGGTATAGTAGTGAGCATTGCAGTGTCGCCTATTGTATTTGTCACAAGTCATCAACTACTTGGTTGCACATGATTCAGTCTGGGGACCTCGTTGTCACCTAGTTGACCATTTTGGGTTAATAATGGCTCCAATCATCACCTACTCAAGAATAGACTTACTGGGGACTTATGCTGCAAAGTGTGAATTACCTCTTTCAACTTACCAGACCTTGAAAGACTTACAAATTTGTGGAGTACAACCTACAAAGAGGGGTTTAGTGGTGGTATAAATTCAACCTTCAGGAAGAACACTGACCCAGGTATCTGTCATAGGCCTACCTGTAATAGTCCTACATCTACTGCAAATGAACCTTCTGTGATAGATTATTCTCACCTAACCATGTTATCTAAGTTTGTGGAATGCCCAGTCAGTTTGTAACAAGACTACTCAAATATGTGAGTACGTTTTCCATCATCATACATAGCATACTTTGTCTTAGGATACCATGGATGCGTGATTCTGACCCCTTGGTAATAGGGGAAATGTCTCCCCCTGGATATAAACTTCATCACTGTCCAAGATCGCCAGTTCCGAATCATCAAGGTGGTCCTAGCCTCTTGTTTAATCTCAACTTAAATTAGTGGCTGTCAGAAACCAGATCTGCCTAATTCGATCGATTGAAGTCACCATTGTACAAATAATCTCAGTCACTGTACTAGTTTTGATCTATAGACCTCCTCCATCTGCAACTAAACAAACTTACAACCCATGTTTTTTTGACGATTTTGAGATCCTTGTAATTTTTTAACCTCCTTCCTGTGAGTGCTCCTACTAGGCGATTTCAACGTTCACTATGATTCACCTCAGAAGTATATGAATCGATTCATTACTATTCTTGAATCCACTGGATTGGAACAGCACGTTCACGAGCCCACAACTACCGATCTGGCCACTCCTTGATCACATCATCACAGGGCAAACTGATTCTCCATACATATTTTTCAGTGGATGTTGAATTTTCTGTAACGCATTCACCAAGCACTTTGTTATCATTGGCTTGCTCGATGACAGAAAACCGAACGCCATTAATGTAACTCAATCTTTCCGAATATAGACAAATTAAACCTGATGTTTTTCAAAGACTGTCTGTTAATGACTTCTTTGAGAGTACGGATTATGATAGGTTGCCCTGATGCTTACTGACTTTAACACCTTCTGCCTTGAGGTTCTCTCGATGCGCGGCTTCCTTTGATCACCAAAACGAGAGCTATTAAACATGCCCAGGTGGTATGGAGCATCTATTGATAATGCTCGTAGGGAAAGGCGGAGGTGTGAGAGAAAGTGGCGCAAGTCTGGTCTTCCTAAACTCCAATAAGCAATTTTGTTGCTCATAAACCACTAGTCATAAATCTGTAATTGCATGCCTAGACAATTGCATTAATCGGGAAGACTTACACTTGTCGTACTACGGACATGTACTGGTAAGAGAGAACTTCTTAATCAAAATTGTAAGCCAATACCTAACACTAGTTGCCCACAAAAGCTTCGCTAACGATTTTGGTGGCCTTTCCTTTGTTGCAAGGTTGCAGAGATACGTCATGAGGTTGATGAACTTGGTAATTGTGACAAATATATGTTGATGGTCAAGATTTATTAATTTATCAGTTGCGTCTAACTGATGTTCGTAAGTTTAACCAGTTCAATCGGGTTACTGAAAAAGAGACTTGTTAGATTATTACAAAGTGTCCAAACAAGTCGTGTGCTTTAGAATGTGTCAACCAACATGGTTGGTCACACACTATCTGTTATTTATTCCCTGGCACTTACTCGTATTGTAAACATGTCATTGACAACTGGAATTTTTCCTCATGACCTCGATGGTCCATCATAACACCGGTTTTAAAAGAAGCCCTCTCTGGATAAGACACGAGCTTAGAATTACCTACGGCCCAGCGCTAACTTGTCCTTTATTTCGAAATAATTGAAAAGTGTGTTGCTGCTCAATTAACGGCTCATATGAAGCATCATACTTTGGCTGAACCTAGCATCTCCTATAGGCTAAACATATCCACTTGAGGACCGTATTCTTTCGTTTCAGATGATTTCCTTCGTGCTCTTGACAACAACAAAGCCATCTTCCTTGTCATGTTAGACCTCATGCAGCATTTGACATGTTGATTTCCACAATACTCTTCATACTCTTGATCATAATTTGGTATTACTCTGGCACACTGCACAAACATGGTCAAAACCTATTGGAGAATAGATCTGCCGTGTCTACTTCAGGGGTTCACTATAGTTTCAAGTATGGATTACCCCAGGGTCTGTTGTTGGCCCTTTGGGATT
Organism: Ophioderma brevispina; assembly: GCA_023653785.1. Classification (NCBI taxonomy): domain Eukaryota; kingdom Metazoa; phylum Echinodermata; class Ophiuroidea; order Amphilepidida; family Ophiodermatidae; genus Ophioderma; species Ophioderma brevispina. The sequence continues at coordinate 35,932 of JAMKCH010017625.1, read as the reverse complement.
TGTGCTTTACACTCATGCTGTTGGCCGTATTCTTCGTCAGCATAATTTTAAATACCACTTACAGTGTGAGTCAATAAAAACCCTACATTCAGGAAAGAATTTTTCTTCAAAGGTTAAAAAGTATTTTTGCTTGAATGTTTGCTTTGGTTGTTTACAGGGATAAACAGGCTATCAGAAGATTTTTATTTGGTGTCTTTCGGACTTTGGGTTCAGAAACTATGTCAATTTTGCGGAGAGACCTAAAAATTCTGTTTGTCCGATTGTAGCCACACAATGCGGATAGATTGACACCGACGTATATCATAACTTATTATAGCAAAGACAATTCACACATGTAATTTCATATGGTATCGATTTCTTCTCGACAAAACATATCAGTTTGAATAAAATGGTCTATTGTGTAACTTCATTATAAGTAAAATATCTTCAACAAATTAAATTACCATTGTTCAATCATAAAGAGTCAGTTATTGAAAATCACTCCATATCAATGTTTCAGTTCATGAACATAATGAAACTGCTCAGAGATTTTTGTTTTACATCTCTAAGGTAATTATTTTGCACAAATACAGTATACTCAGCCTCCATAAATTGTGCGAACTAAAGCTGAAGTTCTCTGTAAAAAAAATGGAATTAAAACTTAAAATTCAATATCGCACTGTCTTTTCAAGCGGAATACAAAACCTTCTATGGTGTCACTTTAGCTCCCAAGTTTCGTTTGTAGGTTAAAAACCATGAAATCTTGCTGAACCAAAGTAAACTGTGGTCTTACACCAGCTATCTTGACTTTCTTATTTGGGAAATTGAACATTTTTTCACTCAGCATTTTCTTTGTAATCTCCGGGATATTATTTTTTATAATCCTTCAATTATTCTCCCACCTTCTACCATTTAACAATAATTTGGTGTTAAATGTTTTTACTCGAATCACTGCTGAAGACCATGCTACTCTTTGTAAACGATGCATCTTTTGTTTTGGTCAAAATCGGCCAAACAGGATTTTTAAGTCTCTCAGGAAAATAGGCATAACTTCTTCCTCCAAAGTCCAAATGACATTAAATAAACGTTTTATGAAAGCCTGTTTATCCCTCTTTATAACCATAGCAAACATTTGAGCAAAAATAATTCTTAACTATTTTAATTATTTTTTATTCTGAATGTAGGTTTTTTTTACTCACACTGTATATGCTGATGACATTCAGGTTTATATTGAAGTTGATCCTGCTGTTCAGGGTGATGCCACTTGTGCAATTTTTAAACTTGCACAATGTGTCAATGACATAAATATTTGGATGATAAAAAACAAACTCAAACTCAATCCAGACAAGACAGAGTTTTTTATTATTTCATCTATACAAGCAACCAACATCGTTTGGCTGGTATCAATCTTCCCCTTGGTGATTTTATCATCCCAACATCTTCCAGTATCCGAAATCTGGGTGGTGTCTTTGACTCCAATATGAATCTTTCAGAACATGTCACCAACCTACGCCGTTCCATAAACTGGCAAATTCGCAATATCTACCGTATTCGTAGGTTCGTAGACTTTGATACCTGTGCAACATCATCTCGGTCACTAAATAATCCTGTCTCGTTTGGATTATTGCAACCTTCTATTTACTGGCATTTCAAAAAAGTCACTCAATCGTTTATAAATACTGCAAAACAATTGCTCGTTTGTATACAAAAGCCCAGATCCGGACATATCACTCCTTTATTTTATGAATTACACTGTTGCCTATTGAGAATCGTATACATTTTAAGACACTCCTCACTGTTTATAAGGCATTGAATGGGCTTTGTCCCCGGTACATGAGCGAATGTCTAGGGTGATAAAGCCCGCCCTGGCTCCGTTGCCATCTGGCTCTGTTCTTGGTTGAACCTCCAAGTCCTAGGACGCGTAATCTGCTGGGGACGGGCTTCTCAGTGGCTGGTCCCAAAGCTTTGGAATAACTCGCCATTCATATCCGTAGTGCTCCAACAGTTGACAAATTCAAATCGCTGCTCAAAACCTACTTGTTTCATATTGTTATTCTTAGGTTTGTTTTCTTTTGTCTTGCATCTTTCTCTCTTTTTGTTTATGCCCTTTGTATCCTGTGGAAAAGGCGCTTTATAAATGTTTGGTATTATTATTATTATTAAAAATCTCCTATTTTGGATAATTCCACCACCCCCCCAAAAATTTCCACTCCCCCACCCCACCCCCCGATTTACTCCCCCCCCCCCCCCCCGAAACGAGATCTGGCCCGCCAATATATTATTGCCAATTAGGTCAAATCTGTTAATTTGGTTAACTGTTTACAATTTGGTTAAGTGTTTTTCCGCATTTTCAAACTATCAATCAAGCTAAACCAAGCTGTATAAAATGCTCGGTGGGTGAGAGCGAAGGGCTTGACCTTTAAAGGTCAATTAGAGGTAGAATTGAATCAACATATGAATATGTTTTGTTTATAGTGGAATGTGAATATTAATCCAAACAAACTTGGCACAAAAGGATCAGTGTTTTGAAGGAACGGTTTGATTTAACGGAGATTAGCGTCATGTGGGTGGTTTAATTGCATCAAAGTACCATGCACAAAAATTAGCTCGGCATGTGGGTTTCGATCAGTACTACTAACTGTGGCCAAAGTCCGACCATTTTGAAAAGTTTTCGAAATACACTTTTGTTGCCTAGGTCTTTCTTTCTTTAACATCTCGCTTGTAAAAAAGCGTGCAAAAATGGCCGAGATGAGGCCTGGACGACGCCAACACCCCAAACCAAAAGTTGGCAGTTTTTGGTTTTTGCAATGTCCACTGTGTGTACAACGCAATAAATTATACGTTCCTTTCCGACTGAAGAGCGAGAAGCCTACTTGCAATATTATTGCATTGTTCCATTTGGGGCAATGTTGTAAACTCGCTCACTTAAAGAATTTATTGTATGAATCTATCGGCACATTATAATGAAACTCTCAAATATGACGATCAGATGGTTTTCATGATCTCTTGGATATTCCTGCGAAGAAAACACCATTTTCATGCTTATCTTCGAAGCATTATACTTTAACGGAAGCCCCATGTTTATTATTTACGATATCGTTTTGCCACAAGCCATGTTTAGTGTTTTACACCAATTGAAAGATGATCGGTGGTTAGATAAGTTCTGGCCTGTATGAAAGACTATCACGTTTACTTTTAACATTGGAATTAAAAAAACAGCTTTAATTTAACGTTTTCCTATAAAATATATAATTTATAAAAAAAATGCCATACATTTGTGCCTAATTTTAATGAGCCTGGGATTCTTGAGAAATATAGTTTTTAAAAAAAATAGGACACTCTTCATCATACAAAGAAGCGCTACTCGGTACATTGAAAAGTACGTAGATTGCTTAACCGCGCATTAGTGGGTTTCGAACACTGATCTCTATACAATGGATTGGAAACTTACTTCGTAATTGAGGCACTGACGGCCATATTGGTCATTCATAAGGAGCCCAAGCAGGTGGTTAAGAGCCGGTCATTTATACAAAATTTGTTCCCATTGAAATGTGTAAAGCGACAAAACAGACTAAAGAATCAAGCCAATTCAGTGAGCTCATTGTATTTTGCGCGTATGGGATGGCATGTCTCTAAACATGCACACGGGAATCGGATACAACTTCTGTTATAGTCGATCCAACCTCATACGCCCGTCCCTCTACAGTTTTGGGCTGCGACAATTGTATAGAATAGGGTGAATCACTTCAGGTGTAATCGGTAGTATAATGATAAGGAGATCACAATAGGATTTGACTCCGCGTCCAAGTAAAAATTAGGACTGAGCACAAAAAAGTAATGTTTGTCGTACATTTGTAAACTTCATGAAATAAAACCATGATGCATAGACCTATATTATTTTGCATATTATGAGTTAAAATTCACTTACATATTCAGTCATCATCGTCTGATTCCGTTTCACTGTCGCGGTCCTCTGGTCAGGTTTATTAGGATTTGCTTTATGTCAATATCAACAATTTCTCCTTGCTCCAGTAGGAGTCTTCTATCCCAATACCTGTTGTATATTGCATTTTTACAATCTATTCGTGACTTTTGTAGAGCTTCCTTGAAGAGTTTTTTGAACCGATTTTAATTTAAAGTCCTTGTTATGTTTTGGCAACATAAAGCTTTTATTTGTGACAACAATGAGTTCTTTGGGTTAATATCCGGTGATAAGGAGGAAGACGACTTTTCAATTGTCAATAGTGCTTTGAGACTGTTGTACTTTGGCTTGTGTATTTGAATGGAGATTGTTATAGCCTCCTGTTTCTTTTTGCATTTGGTCGAAAATTTGGACATTTGTGGGGGAACGCAACTCTGCATATATCTGCCTTCGTACTGGTCATTGGTTCTTTTTTCTGCTTTAACGCCATGATAACTGCGTTATCCATTTGTTGTTAAATTTTCTGGGATGTTCGGGAAAACATTGTTCTCCAGCCATTCTTTCAAAATGTTTTCCCGTTCTTTTCATCGTGGTAGTCACCACTGATTTTTGAAAAAAGTTTAAATCAGCTTGTGTACGAATCCCTGTTTACAAATTCCGCCTGGCGATTTTTGATTAAGCCGCTGGCCCTTTTCAAAGTGGTGAGCAAACCGCCCTTCCTATCGTTGTCAATCCAACATTTGGACGGAGTGTGCTGGGCATTTATCCATGTTGCGTCGAGATAAATAATTTTGAGTTGCACTGATTTCTTTCGCCCCATTTTTTCTCATTTACCCTAGATATTGGTGTCTGAGAAACAATATTGTGGCTTTTTCAATCAGAAATTTCCTTCCATTTTGGCTTCTTAACTTAAAAAAAACCCTGTCGTCTTGAGAAACTTCCACAATGTTGTCCGTCCCCCAGTGAAATTGAGGTCTTTATTACGGCCCACCAATGCTAATAATTGTATCCAGGGTTGGGAATTCACCCCGTTTTACACCTGGTTAATTTTCCTAATGATCGCCTGTCGATCAAATTCGTCGATGTGGAATTATTGGCAGCATATGTTGGTTTCACTTGCTTTCCTTCGGCTTCAGACACCTGGTCCATTGTCTTGCGACATATTCCAGTAGCCATGTCCAAATCGTTCATTTCCGTTTTCACAAGCATGATGGCTGAACCCTCAGATTTTTCTCTTTCAAAGCAAATGTTTCAGTTTGACGAGAACATCACTGACATCATCGCTCTACAAATGTTTAGGAATTTATTTTTTGGTGTGCCATGGCTATACTTGTAGAAGTGAAACTTGTGTTCACATGGCTTTAACTTTACTACTAATGTATTTGCAATAATAAAATTGCTTTGCTTCTTCATGCTGTTCTTCACTTGATATTCAATAGGATTCCTGTGACCAAATGTCAATATAACCTTTGTGTACGTATACTACGTGTAAATTAATTGAATCGCCTACAGATTTTTACAATAACTCGTCAACATGTCTCCCTAAATTTATTTGGTGTACATTTTTTCGTCCCATTTACGTGTTTTTCTTGGCACACCGCGCCGGCCATTTGTTTGAATCTTGGCAAAGACCTTGGCAAATCTCACTGCGCTAGGGAGTTATAACCAACCCACATCAAATCAGCTTGAGCGTGGAAACCACGTACACCAGTGTTAGGTGGCGTTGATTCGGATTTTTTTTTGTACATTGCGGTACACTGGAGATTGGTCGGCAAAATAACTGCCTATCGTAACGATGTACGCACCAAATATTCCTGACTAGTTTATAATATAGGTTTATTTTTGAAAAAAGACGAAAAACGTGAAAATACATCCATACAAGCAGTTTTCTTACCTATCAGCTGGCTCAATTATCGAATGCTGATGGTCAAGTCCTGCCACAACAAACTCCAGGCACTCAAAAACAGAGTGAGCTAAGGGGTGTTTTTTTTTTATGAGGAACCCGTTTCTAACATCAGATCGACCACCTGATTCGTCGAGTTTTTTCGCGATATCCAGGTACCGCGAACCGTTTTTTTTTTTCAACAACATCATTGTTCAGCCTTTAACAAAAGGCAGCGTTTGGCTGCTGTGGAGTCCCATGACGTAGCGCATGTCTAAGAATTAGCCGGCCAATAGCTATGCGGATACGGAATAGGTGTGCGGCGGACCGAGCAGTAAGAATGCTAACGGGAGCGTAAATGGTTGATTATGACTTCAATGCACCTGCATACGCAAGGAAAAATGTTAATGGGCTGCCCTTCTTTAAATCCCACACTGGCCTGGCAGTGATCATTATGCTACTCTCATTTAATCCTCTAAGACGATTTTCAAAATCAATGATTTATTGTGAAGCTTTATTATTGCCCCTCATACATCAAAGCTTATACCTCCACGCAGATGGTCTGATGGGGGACAATGAGGTTGGATCGACTATAAAACCAGGTGTGCTTTCCCCCCCCCTCTTGCATGCTATTATTGTGTTGGATAGACCAAGATGTCCGCCCGTTGCTCCATTCATCTAATATACAATTACTGTTGTGTCGCCAATCCATTGTATAGAGATCAGTGGTTGCAGTGCGACTGGGATAAAACTATAAATATTACGCGACCCCTTTTAAAATGTCGACATTTTCATGGATTGTTAGTTTTTAGGCCAACTAAAACTTTTGTTAATTACAAATTGATATCTAAAACACCCCTCTTTACATTTTTCTCAAATCACTGAGGTTTTAAAAAGTGTATTTTTTTTTTGCAATAAAAATTTCTAAACGAACTTCGCTCCTATCCATTGTGCGCTCAGGGATGAGGCTTGTGGCAATCTTGCTGAAGTCACGTGATATATTTTCGCTGGCTTCTGTTTCGGTATTGCATGCGGCGTTGTAAATATACCAAAGGGAATAAACATGGTAGCTTCCCTGATTGCTGTACAGTTGTGTACATTTGTCGGAATAAATCTAGATTTTTTCGCAAAGAATACTCCAATGGCCATGAAAACAATGTGGTACGTCATATTTAGGGATTTTTCATTATATATATGCCGATAAATTCATACCAATGAATCACTTTAAGTATAGGGACGTTGCAATGCTCTATGGGATTGTTTAATGCACAGTCTGGTATCAGGTGTGAGAAAAAATAGTAATACAAAAACCTGTTGTCATGACATGATTGTGGCTGCACTTGCGTCGGCTGTTACACAACAGCGGTTAATATCTGGTATTTCAGCCAGAGGCGAATATCCGTCAAGAAACGTCACTTTTGACGCCGAAAAACACAAAGTGAACTCTTTCCACTGTAAGTATTACTTAGCATTTACTGAACTTGCGTTTTCTTCAACCATTCCTACTATACCGTATAGTGAGATCCCTGTCTGATCTGAGTATAAAGTGACATTAATTGAAGGTTATAAACTATGCAATAAAATTCCGGATCTGGAATTTTCGTTATACACGGTATCCTATTGCATTGTATACTACACATAAAAGTTTACTACATCAAAAACTCGATTCTTCTCAAAACCTTGGAATTGAGCGTTTTTAGGTGACAAGTTTTTAGTTCAACCTGACTATTTTAAATTAATATGCCAAACAATTATTTCGAAATCTCTGAGCTTGTTATATTGAAACCGTTGAAGCAAATACGATAAGTCAGAATGTTTTGAGAGTTAATGTAGCTATATGCGTTTACGTTGACTTGAATGGTTTCGATAATTTGTATTTCTCTGCTATCGGAGGACATGCTTCAACAGATTTATTTTGAAGTTTAATTTTTCACCGACTGCACACCCCCTAATTCAATGCTCATATCTTCGGAAAAGTACTAGAGGTTTCACGGTCGGTCACGGTGGGTTGTATCCGGGGTTGTATCTACTATAGTGTATTTTTCTTTCACTACGACGCATCATTAAATTTACTTTTTTTTTCAATTTTGATTTCTTTATTGTTGGTATCTTTGAAGCCCTCTGCCGAGTAGTGAATTTCATCGAAAAATATTTTGGAAAAGATTTTGTTTTTATTTAGCATGGGCCCACAGCATCCCCCTGCACTAAAGGGAGTGCAAACCCGTATGCAGCTAAATTGCTGACAGTGGTGATAGACCACTGACCTCTAACACATGCATAGCGGATCTGAGTCGCCGATTGAAACAACAGGAAATTGCTTTTCGCCTTAGCAATATGGCGGGGAAACAATGCATACACCTGCGGTGCACATATTCCACACAGATGTTCTATTGTTATACAAAATTTCTTTTAAAGTCTGACTCAGAGATTTCGAAATATCATTGTTTTGTGTAATAATGAAAAATAGTCAACTAGAAATAAAGATAGTAACCTAAAATGCACAATTCCGAAATTTGAGATGAATCGGATTTTTCGTTTTGATGCAGTAAACATTTATGTGTAGTATTACGTCCCATAGGATACTGTGTATAACAAAAATTCCGGATCCGGAATTTTATGACCAAGTTTTGATTTTCTATATGAAGGAATTCGATTTAAGCTTAGCAATTTCACACAGTGATTAGTATATGGACAAGCATTATGTACATGCAAAAAACACGATTTTTTTGGAAATTGAGGGCGCCCTCCTCAGGAAATCTCTGAGTCGGCCTTTAACTTGGACAATAAGTTTATTCAACGGTTCGCCAGCCCGGTATCCATGTGTAGAGGCCAGTGTGATAGACCAGGGTCACTAGATTAAGAATTAACCAGAGCCACCTTGGCATCCTTGGCAATTTGAGTTATTGAGGTCGGTCACAGGTCATATGAGTGAATCAAATTTCCAAAGTGGATGAATAAAGTTCTGAATATGTAGGAAATTCAAGTCCAAAGGAGTAAAAAGTCAATAGGGATGTGGCTGCACAATGGCTAAAGATGTGTAGATCCGGGGTCAAAATAGGTCACAGGATAAGAAGACTTTTAAACAGGGGGTCAACATTTCAAAAAATGCCCCTACGTCATAGTAAAGGATTAAGAAGTCACATTTACTGCCTGAATCAAGGATTTGAAAGGTATAGTTTGACTTATCTAAGATGGCCCCTGGCTTGAGAATTATGGCACAATCATTTGTCTCTGTGGCCTTGAACCGTATTTACGTCATACGCATTAAATAGTAGGTTTATATCAGTGCAAAGGATACCTGTATAACAAAAAAATCCTGATCCGAATTTTATGACCACGTTGTGATTTTCCGTATGAAGGACTTCGGTTGAGCTTAGTTGTTTTACACAATGATTGTATATGACAAGTATTATGTATATGCAAAATAATGATTGTTTGAAAATTGAGTGCGACTCATGGGGAAATCGTTGTTTAATTTCAAGATTGAAATAATGGCCTGTCCTCTTTGAATTAAAGCATATCCCGGCGATGTATTTTGTCTGCTCAGTTTGCCGGCTGTGTTGTTTTTTCGATGTACTCGGGGTGTATATACAGTGTCCCAAAATAAATGCAATCCTCGCAGTTGGTACTATAAATTCAAAATTACTGAGAAATCTTTAAATTAATAGCAGATTCTGAATGCCGGACTAGTTCGTATATTCTGTCATTTTTTATCCGATACGGTTCACTAGTTTTGAAAACAAAGGCTATTATGTAACCGCTGTCAAATTACCCCCATTCAAGTTTGCCTTAGATCGTTGAAGCAGGTCCCTTCAAAAAGTTTGAATATTAAAATGTCTTTTAACTACAAAAAATTTATGGTACTTACTGTTTTTTTCGTTTTTGAAGAAATAAATTACTAAATATTTGTTATTATTTGTTTTATCCACGATCTTTTATAGTCTGTGCTGTATTTTCCTCTATAGTATTTAGAAAAGTAACTTGGCGAAAATTAAATGTTTTATCTTCAGTGCGTCTTGAAAGAAATCCGCGTGAATATTGCAAATTGCCAGCGGAGAAGATCAAAATACCAAAATGAATTATACCCAATGAATGAATGATAATCAATTGGCTGTGAAGACTTCTGTTATATATGACCATTTGATAGAAACAACAAAAAGCAAACGGAAAAGCCCCCCCCCAAAAATTGAGTTGCATCAAATACAATGTCAGATGTCATTGTGAACAGACAAAATCTCCCTCTTTTGTCACAGGACATTGTTGGCTTGAAATTTTAATATTAATTTACAAAGGTTTATACTGGGTAACCACAGGAGATAGCACAATTTGTAACACATCTCAAGTACAAAAGGTTTGGAGTGATTAATATTTGCTAATCTGACAGTGAACCTGAAACGCGATTCTTAGTGCCGCAAGTGGTGCCTAAGGAGAGGGGGCGGAAAGACAAAGTTTGTACAGGGGCAAATCTTTAAAATTGATTCATTCATGTTAAGAAGCACACACATTATGTGTCTAACCATAGGATTCAGCAAAGGTATAGTTTGTAAATGTACAGCCTAAAGTTCAGAGTTATAGGCTAAAAACAGCAAAATCAATAATAAGGGTCAATTTTCAGTTGTACAGGGGTCAATTTTAAAGTTGCTCCGATTTGGATACAAAAATGGTGCCAAATTATTGGTGAGTATAGGTTAAAAATAAGAATAGTTTTAACTGTCTTAAATGCTAAGTTTCCGATGTAGGGGGCCAAAGAGGTCAAACGTCATTGCATTCAATGGGCTTGATCTTTTTCCCCTCTACTTTCTTACGCAAGCATTTGAGACACTCAAAACTATTCCTGATTTAATCCTATGAGCTCCCCCAATTAAGTTGCACAATTTTCTAAATCCAAACGAGCAGCAAAGCAACTTTAAAATTTGCCCCTGTTTACAACTGAATTGACCCTTTTGATGATTTTGCTGTTGTTTAGCTATAAACTCTGAAACTTTAGGCTGTACATATTACAAACTAACCTTTTCTGAATCCTTATGGTGGACACATAAAGTGGTGTGTTTTCTTTTTTGTTTGTTAAATATTGGATAATTTAAAATTGAACCCTGTACCAACTTTGTCTTGGCCCCCTTCTCCTTAAGGCACCACTAGCAGCACTTAAGAATGGCGTTTCAGGGGTTTCTGTCGGCTGTCTACATATGTAATCACTCAACCGTTTGTACTTGCTGAGATGTGTTACAAATGATGCTGATATTTTCATGTACAGATTTTAAAAAAAAAAGAGACAGGAGAAGGAGAGATAAAACAGCCACCTACGTACTAGCATGCCTGATCATGTATATCAGTCAAAACTTGGATATTCGGGCTTACTTACGTATCGCCTTTGTTATTCTAAAACTCAGTGAAGCAAATCGGAAAAATTGAACAGTAGGTGTGTAGAAAAGAAAGGCATTAACAAATATCGCAAAATTCAACATTTTTTTAAAATAATTTTGAAATATAGCCCCAGCATTCTTTATTCATTTGATATTGATCCCTCAACTGCAATTGCATATTTCCACACTGTTTGAAGTCTGTAGGCGTCATCAAAGGGTAGAAATACCTTTCAAACACCAAATATAAACGAGTCTTGTGCCCCAAGTGATCTGAATTTATATAACCACCCAAAACAGATTTTAAACTTTTTTTTGAATCATAATTGAATCAGAAATTTGGTCGTCCAAAGCACAATTATCTATACAATTCCCCCCCCCAAAATACCACTTAGAGCAAAGCTGTAAGCTCAACATCGTGCACTTTGTGGTAAAAGTATGAAACTTTGACACATTGTTTGTTAGTACAATGTAGTAGACATTTAAAGATATGGTACATATTGTACCTGTTCCAATATGGCCGCCAAAGGTCAAGTACTTTCTACATGGGTGAAATTTTCAAGTAAGTATATTTAAGCAAAAAATTGATCTCAAATTGCTATAGTGAAACTTCAAGATTCCAAACAAGTGATTTGCCGCCGGCCCTAGTACATAGCGTTTAGGTTGTATAATGGGTCAAAGGTTTTTAACCCAAGTCAATATATACACTGTATTTAGATATATGGAAATACTTATACTCGAAGTTAGTAAATTGCAATACTCTACTGTTGAGTTAAGTAATAAGTGTCTGCATTAAAGGTTCACAGTAGAGCTCACGTTAGTTACCATATATGTAAACATTTTTTAAAATACAAGTAAAACATGTTGCCTTTTCGACATGGCCCCAAGGTCAACAACTTTTGTAAATGGGGTAAGTTAATTTTAAAAATATGTCATATACATAGGAAAATGGTATATAAATTGTCATAGTGACATCAGATTCAAACAAGTAATAAGGCTAAGTGATTCAAAGCTTCAGCGGTTTTAGCTCCACTAGCAGGTTGTAGCGTCAGTTTTCACAGGGGCAGGTACACATTTCAGAGAAGGTTGAAAGGCCGCTTTGTAGGCATTTACAGCTCTTTCGGTTGTATTCATCTGTACATTCACATTTAACGGCCGCCGACTCAGAGATTCCTGCGGAGGGCGCCTCCAATTTCCAAAAAAATGTGTTTGTTTGCATGAAAATAATGATTGAATTTAATGCAAATATTAAAAAAAATGTGTGTGAAATTGCTAAGCTTAATTCGAATTCCTTCATATAGAAAATCACATTTTGTTATAAAAATTCGGATCCGGAATTTTGTTATACACAGTATCCTATGATGTAATACTACACATAAATGTTACTGCATCAAAAACGAAAAATCCCGTTTCATCTCAAATTTCGGAATGTGCATTTAGGTTACAATCTTTCTCGAACTGACTATTTTTATTATTACACAAAAAAAAATAATATTTTTTAAATCTCTGAGTCCGACTTTTAATAGGTTCAGGGTAAGTCAAGGCTAGGAGATGGCAAAAGTTTACAGACTTGTTTGAAGAGAAATCGAAACCTGGATACTTAACGCCAGACCTAACCTCCCTACTGATTGAAGATGGGTTGCGTAATCTACCAGAAACACTGGTCTGAGGCAGAAACGCAGACGTTAGCTGTTCCTCTGAAGGAAGGTCCAAACACCGATTGTAGTGCTATCGAATCTTAACTGATAATAGCTGGGGCAAAAACGACCGCAAAGAAGAAAACTTGAAATGCTGTGACGTATATTTTGAAAGACAAGAACGCTAAGGATCGTCTAGCTAACCTTTCGTTTGATTCGACAAAAGGGCTCTAAAGGGCCTGAAAAGGGACGGACTCTTATCAGATTCTTTCCTTTCAGCAAAGGACAGGGCTGCCGTTATTCTCAACAAGGATGCATACGCAGATGAACGGAAAGCAGCTCCTCAGTTTTATGAGTTAACCTGCCTAAAACGACGGATTTTACTCAGTAATGAAAGCGATATTAGAGTCTTGTTAGGAGACGTCGCGGCAAAGGACAAGGCTGTCGATAGTCAAGAGCTATCGGGAAACTGGCACTCTCTAATAATCAAGCTCCCAAGTTCTATGGACTGCCACGATACGAGGTGAGGGTCCCCTACGTCTTATTGTTCCCGCTGTTTGCTTACCAACTTAGCATAGCATAAGCAGGTTAACCGAAATACTTCAACCTTTGACCAGAAAAACTAGAAACATGTGAAAGATATGCGAGACTTTGCCACCTTAATATCTACTTTGACCCTCAACGACTCGAAGAGGCAGTATCCTTTGATATAGAATCATTATTCAAATCGTCCCTATGAGGGAGACCATTGATAATACTATAGTACTATGGAGAGTCGACAAACCATGATTGATTTAGGACATCTCTCCATATCGCTGATGTGAAAAGGGATGTTAGAGTTTTTGTTTGTCCAACAAGTTACTTCAGGTTTTAAGGTGACATGTATACTTCCAAAAGCGATTGGCTAACAATGGGTTCTCGTTCCCCACCAGTGACTAACCTTTAAATGGAGTCCTGTCAGTGTGAGCAGGATAAAGCCCTTATGACTTCGACTGCATATTATCCACGCGCATATCTAAAAACATTATGTGGATGTCACCTTCCGTATAGAGATTGGGACCATTAACGTCTTTCTTGACCACCGTAACAGTCTTCGCAATGATGTCATCACGTGAGGAAGAGACCCACGGACAGATCGCATGTGCTTTATGTTGGGATAAGAGAAAGAATGACCTCACATATGGACACGACTATCTATCGCAATAAGACCCACTCAACAATACCTTCATTTTGGCTCTCATCTTCCAGAGTCAGCCAAATGGTTCGTGCGTCGATCAATGTTTCAAAACGCTGACAATGAACACCGTGGATAGAATGTGAAAAAGTTATGTATAACCGCTTTGAAGCTGAAAAATTACCCCTCAAAGTTGTCTCCATGGCTTCACCCTCGCGAAGCACCAATGATCTAAGTCCTAACGCTACATTATTTTGCCCATTTATATAGGGCCCTCTATGTAATGATGAATTATTTAATATCAACCACGGTTAGATGTGTTGGGCCTGTCTCCGCTAAATAATTCAGTTCTGGTGAGTTTTGTTCATTTGCTAGGAAGCTTCATCTAGGATAGTACACCATAGAGACCATCTACTCTATTCCTTGTGGTTCATGTGACAAACTGTACATGAAACCGGATGTGAGCTATCATGGTGGCTCAATCTATTCTATACAGGTAGTTTACAGTATATGACATGATCGCCTGAAATTGGAAAATAAATCTGCAAATACATTCAGCTGAATACCTCTTGGTTATTGTCAGGGCAATGGTTTTGATTGTTTAGAGGTATTGGACTCATTATATAGCCACGTTAATTAAAAGCAGTGAGTAATAGGTTTACTTAATAACATTAATTGTGAATATCTAGCTACTTCTTGGCATTGGTGAAACACGGGATGAATGATATAGACCTCTAGACTCCACTCAATGGATCACGAATTTTATTATTCCACTGACAAAGAAGAGTGACCTATTTCTAATGACAGCCTACAGGGGAAGCTGATCTCTGATATCCATAACTGCCAAGGTTTACAACAGAATGTTTTTGAACCGAATTCGGCCACGTAACAACCAGAAAGGTTTTCAGCCAGGCTGCAGCTCTCCGCAGCAGATCCACATCCTGAGGCGGATCATGGAGGGTTGAAAGAATATCAAATCCCTTTGATCATGTTGATTGTCACTTTGTTCACTTAAGAAGCCTTGGCTCATCACTAGGGTCTGTGTTCTCAAACCCCCCTATCGTGTGTCATTATAGCATTTTAGAGATCATGGTCAATGATATCAAATTTCTGTATACAAATTGTAGCAGTAAGTTAGAAACTATTTGATGGTATACATTTCAGTTAATGAGATAAAACAACAGATGTTACTATCGGTGAGTTTTTGGCTATTTCCTTTCATCATCTTAGTGGACTACCTTCTGGGGAAAGGTTCTATCTACGACCATGAATTATCACAAAAACATGAATCTAGAATTGACGATATTGCCTGATGATATTGCCTTACTTTGGTCGTCTATGCTGATGCTGCAACCCCGACCTTGGACTAAGTATCAGTGCACCAAAATCGGAGCACACGGCTGTCAAATTCCCTCCTTTCCCGATCACCTCTTTACTTTTTTTTCTCTGTCCTTCATTTCTTTGCTTTCTCTCCTCCTTGGCTGTGTGTGTGTTGTAAATTAATAATTAAATTAACATGAGGTTTCATGACTTTAGTCAACTCATTAATAACGACGTTTCTTTGATTGCTGATTGGAATTCAATTGAAATTGTAATTTTTAAAATTTATAGGGGTTTTTTTTATATTATTTATGTTTATGGATATGCCATTTAACCTTTAAGTGTTCATAATATAACACAGAAATTAAAGACTCTTTCTTGATGATAATGACCGAAATAATGTGTTAATACATTGCGATTCTTGTCAAAATGAGTGTGAAAATGCTTGGAAAGGTTCATTGACCTCGGTCGGCCTATTGGAGGGAGGTACAAATGCTACAATCTTAAATTGTTGTCATAGTTCACTTTACATTGTAGAAGTTTTCATGCTTTTACCACAAGTGACAATTATTTATTTGACCTTAAACAGCTGTTACTATTAACAATTCTAATCTTATAATCGGGGTTTATTAATGTCTCCAACTAAAAGTAGACGTTGACAGTTCAACGTGATATGTCCTCACAGCAAAGACTTCAAAAATGACATAATGCAAAGTCACATAAAATCCTCAGGTAATATATTTATGGGAATCTTCTCAATCCGTCAAGTTAACTTTGTCCAGCAGTTCAAGACGACAAGGTTAAATAAGTCCTCGACGGACACTAATATCCACAGTATATCAGTCAAGATAATCACCACGATTTCTATCTGCCACAATTTGGATCCTATTTTGATTCCCAGCACTTTTGGCTTCAAGACGACAGTAGAATAATTATAGCACTCTGCTCCGTGGAATTATAAATCCTGGCACAAGGTCTGCTACTCATGGCAGAATAGAACTAGCTATAATAAATTCTAGCGACTTGTTACTAGTGGATGCTGGCGGTGAGACTTAAACTCAACTATCAATTATATAATGACTTCACAAAGTTTCCAAGTCTTAAATTAACATAGAATTAACCACAGAATCCTGCAATAAAACATACCCTTGCACTAGCTGACCAAATTGGAATTCAAATAAATTACATCATCTGAAGTAATCACATTACATATATAACTGTATGGGGGAATTACCTATCCCTCCAACATGTTTTGCGTCTTAAAGCATTAAACAAGTTGACTCAGTTTAGTTACATCTGGGAATTCCCCATTTCCCTATTGATCTCATGAGCCTTTGTTCACCTACGTTTCCCTTTCGAATAAGGATGATGAAATATTAGGTCAAGAAAATTTGACACACACAGTAGGAACCTCTAACTTTTGTATTCGTGAAAAGGAGGACAGATCATTTTGTTCACGTTCATGAAAACATAGCTAATCTAAAATCGGGGTAATAATACCGCATATTTTTAGTTGCTAATGGATAATAACAAAGGCTCTGCAGTTACAGATGAAAAAGGAATCTGTGAGGTGTTTGGTCTTCTACATACCGAGCGGATTTACTTTCAATAGCCCCCTTATTTCTGGAGTCACGGTGTACACCCCGTAGTCACTGAATCGGCATAATTGAGATGACTTTAATTCATTTCCCATCGAGAATGTGCACATACTATAAGTGAGAACATGCGTATACATTGATTCTATATTTTAGGGAAAATGATTTCGAAGAATTATGTACTTCCTAGGGGTGCGCCACCTTGTTCCTTATCAGAGCATCTTTTTCGCTTGGCCTCATGGCCTATTTAGTTTATTTTTGTATGCACTACAGAACAATTAAAGATTGCATCATAAATGATGTCATTGTTTGTAAGATCCAATTGGAAAGTGCTATGTTCAGGCTGTCCCAATGCAGATGTTACTGTAATAGCCTTTTTTTAATATTTGAGAACGCGAGTCTCTGAAAAACATAAATAGTGATCGATCTTATAGTAGATTCAACTCATAGTGTCACCTCTAAGTGCTTTTTGCCAAGTAATATGGCTTGGACTGAGGGGTGGTGTGCAGTTGATGGAAATTTAAACCTCGTTAACTCAATCTATAACAGAGAAAAATCAATTTGGGCTTAATGAAAGCAGTCAAGTCAACGTAAACGGCATTTAGAGGCTACATTACTCTCAAATTTTGACTAATCGTATTTGATCATTGGCATTCAATGTATAACAGAATGAGTTGAATGTTCCTGACTTTTGAACGCCCGTGTTAATTACGGTCGAAAGGGACACTAAAGTCTTTGTACTCTTCATGTAAGCATGAAAGGCCAATTTTCTTATTTTGTTTATGAACCGGTGAATCGGGCCACATATTTTGCCTCCGCTGCCAACTACTTTGCGTGTCCAAAAATCTCAAAGCACTCAGATAAATTGCGAACGAATACGTATGGGAACAAAGATTGCTACTTCCAAGGGGGTGAACGCATTCAAAACCGTCCGTCCCGTGCTGGGCGCTGACATTTTGATATTGCAAGTCACGGAATAATTATTAGTTTGGTTGCTTTGTATCACACATAATGTCAATCCGGATACAAACCATCCGCCCAACTACAGTTTTGTTGGTTGTTGTGTGCTATTGGGTGGTTAAATTTTGTCCACCCCTGGCCCCACAACGAATGAAATGAACGTCAGGTCCGTCTTGATTTAAATAACCCACCTCAATGAATACATCTTTTCACCTAATCGGACGCATTGCATTATGAGAAAAGAGTATCTGGGCACAATGATCCAGGTACACATTATTACACCTGCTTACCTCTAACACAATACTTAATTTGTATCACTACCGATTAGTGTATCATATGCAAAGCGGCACCCACAATATGTGGAAGAAGCGGAGGCAGCCATTGCTTTCTATTGTTTTGGTACTCTATGTTTTCTTTGTGGTCGGCAACATGCGAGACGGTGAATTTCTAAAGATTAACGTAACGTTTTGCCTCTCTATCTATATAGAACCTCTTTGCTACTTCTATGCAATTTCGAAAAAATAATAAGGTCAGTCAAGATTTAAGACAGTCGGTGCAATTTTTTTTCTTTTTTAATTTAATGCCAAGGCTAATCTAGGCATTAACAGCCTTTAGCTCTTAGTAACGCCTGGCGTTGGCGCCAAGATAGCGACAAACCTCCTTTTGAAACACTGCAAGGTCCTGGTGGTTTGATGCTACATTCGCAGGAAGGGCATTCCATAAGCCGGGTACAGAGAATGTGAGAAATGATCTTCCTGTGGAGGCAAAGTTGGACCTCCTGAGACCTGACTGAGCGCCTAAGGCGAGATCACTGTACAGCTGTCTGAGGAGATCTGGTGCTTGTTCCATAAAGAGTGACAATTCAACTGCCCTCGATTGACCAGTGGTTAGATGTGATGAGTTGGGGATCTCACTCTTTCGGGGGAACCAAAAATGGAAATGGCAACGCTCTGGATTGCATCTAGTTTGGATAGTGAAGTGGGTGTTGCTCCACACCATGCTGAGCTTGCATATTCCATGTTGGATCGAACCATGGATTTATATATAACAGCCCTATCAGTTGTCTCAAGATAGGGTGCAGCTCGACGGAGCAATTAATCCTAGTCGCTGACTGGCAGTTTTAGCCATTTTGGTAATCACGGGAGACCATGACAGGTCATTACTGATGGAGATGCCAAGTAGATCGACCCTGTCGACCTCTTCTAGAGTTGTTCCAAAGACGTGGAGACTTGGATGGCCTGTTGCATTGCAGCATCCTTCTTATTTGATATTGTTTCCGTTTTTTACACTTGGAAGCACCGAAAAGTACATTCCATGAAGTTGTCCAAGACTCGATTTCCTGCAAGTCTTTGTTGAGAGAGGCAGCAACTGGGATTCTGTCCTCTTTTGACTTTATGAAGGTCTTGAGTGTGACATCGTCTGCGTAGAGGATGGATGGATTCAAGATTCTTCTGTGATGTCGTCAATGAATATAATTAAAAGAAGAGGGTCGAGGATTGAGCCTTGTGGTACACCTGCATTGATCGACTTCTTGCTGGATACCCTCCCGTTTAGGATGACTCTGAGGGAGCGGTCACTCAGGTAGTCCTTCAGCCACTTCAGTAACTTATCTGAGAATCCTAAGGCAAAGAGCTTTTGGCCAGTAGACCAGGATGCCACACTCTGTCAAATGCTTTGCTGA
The DNA here is from genome assembly GCA_023653785.1 of Ophioderma brevispina. Classification (NCBI taxonomy): domain Eukaryota; kingdom Metazoa; phylum Echinodermata; class Ophiuroidea; order Amphilepidida; family Ophiodermatidae; genus Ophioderma; species Ophioderma brevispina. The sequence continues at coordinate 16,422 of JAMKCH010017625.1, read as the reverse complement.
TTTCAAGACATACAATTCTAGCTTCCTCTCTGTCATTGATGAAATTAATGATGCAAATTACCTCTCTGTACTTCATGAGGGATTTGCCATGTTATTTTACATTTGAATTTTTGTGTTTTAATTATGTTACTTGTACTAATTGAAACCTACGATCTGTGCATCGTAAAAAAATTATCCAAGTTTTGCAGTTTTTACATTTGATTAAAAAATGTCACTTTTAGGGGGACTTAGTGACATTAACCCTCGCTTTACCAAAGAGGAAGGGTTACCACACCAGGTGAACTTTCTCCGGTGCGCAAAAAACGTTTAAAACATTCGTAAAAATCTTTCGTATAATGTGAAGGTAGCATATTTTCTTTGGGAAGTTTGTATAAGGGTATAGTGCCCTCTAAAATTGTTTACATGTTAGATTTTACTATTGAGTATATTACCCGTATAAACTGTTAAATAGTTAACATTAATATCAATTTCGATATATATTTTAAGCATTGTACATTATTATAAAGGATAGGAAGTATATTATGTAATGAGAATTTTTTATTTTTAAGGCAACGAGAAAAATATGGCTGTCATAAAAATTATTGACCACTTTATGTCGTCAAAAACTTTTTTAAAGCTATGAAACATTCCAGTTAATTTGTGGATAGTTCTAGCCAATATTCATTGCGTGTTGTTGCAAAAAATGCATAATATTTATTAACGTTTATATAACAGGCAGTACACTGTAAAAAAAATACTGTAAATTTTACAGAAAAATCCTGGAAGCAATTCTGCCAACAAATTACCGTAAAATTTACAGTATACTGGGAAACATTAATTGAATCGAAACACTCATAAACATTTATATTTGGTGAGTTATTACAGAGATTGTGAACGTGTGTAGAGTATAAAAGCACTGGCGAACACCCTAACTTAGTTGGCCTATCCACAAATTTTTTCAGTGCATATACTGAAATGACAGTTTGTTGTAAAATGTATTAAACCAAACTGTAAAATTTACAGTAAATTTGAATGAAAACCTGTAAAAGCTGTGTTTTACGCGGTTTTGTTGGCAGAATTGCTGCCAGGATTTTCCTGTAAATTTTAGTACTTGATCGTATAATTGAAGATTCATCGGTGTATAATAATGTTATTACTCATTAAAATTCGAATAAAGGCTTCATTTTTAAATTTTGTCATTATAGGCCTGATATATTGGACATAAAATTTACAGTACTTTCCTGTATTTCCTAATTACAGCCAAATTTCCTGTAAATTTTAGTACTTGATCGTATAATTGAAGATTCATCGGTGTATAATAATGTTATTACTCATTAAAATTCGAATAAAGGCTTCATTTTTAAATTTTGTCATTATAGGTCTGAAATATTGGACATAAAATTTACAGTACTTTCCTGTATTTCCTAATTACAGCCAAATGTTATAGAAGAACCCAGTTACAGAGACAATGTTATAAACCACTAAATTATACAGGGTGAGTCAAAAAAAAATTGACCCTGATTGTGTCCGCAATTTTGAATTTTTAAATAATATATATCTAACATATGTGGTATCTGCGGAACGCTTATTTCATTATCTTTAATTTGCTGCAAAGATCATTCCAATCGGTTAAGTATAGTCTTTCGAATCAAGAATCTTCAGTGAATAAATAGCCTGATTTTCTTCTGGACACGGATTTCCTTCGCTGAACGCCGTTCATTTCAATGTGAATCCGTTGACAGAGCAGAAAACCGACTACTTGATTCAAACAACTGTAGCTCGGTCTATACCTAACCGATGTGAATGATCTTTGCAGTAAATTAAAGATAATGAACCTAGCTTTCAGATTATACCAAATATGTTAGATATATATTACTTAAAAATTCCAAATGGCGGACACAAGCAGGGTCAAGTTTTTTTTTTACTCACCCTGTAGATGCACAATGTATTGTTATAGAACCACAAAGTTATACATAACAGTCATAGAAACGGTGTTACAAACACAGTCATGGAAATATCATTCATCATTCATCAATCATCATCATCATCAATCATCATCAATCATCATCAAACAGTGATATCGTTATAGAATACAAACCACCACCAAAAACACCACCAAACACCCCCACAACAATCTCCCATCACCAAACACCCCGTCACCAATCACCCTCATCACACATCACCATCATCACCCAACACCATCATCGCCCATCACCCATCATCATCGAAACATCACATCGATCACCCACCATCATCATCGATCATCATCGTCGTTGTCGTCATCATCATCATCATCAATCTCATCATCATCATCAATCATCATCAATCATCATCAATCATCATCATCATCATCATCATCAATATCATCAATATCATCAATATCATCAATATCATCATCATCATCAATCATCATCATCATCATCATCATCAATATCATCAATATCATCAATATCATCATCATCATCATCATCAATCATCATCATCAATCATCATCATCAATCATCATCATCAATCATCATCATCATCATCATCAATCATCATCATCATCAATCATCATCATCATCATCAATATCATCATCATCATCATCATCATCAATCATCATCATCATCAATATCATCATCATCATCATCAACAATCATCATCAATCATCATCATCATCAATCATCATCAATCATCATCATCATCAATCATCATCATCATCATCAATCATCATCATCAATCAGTAGCATCATTGTCGTCAAGTTTCGATGTTTCATATTTTCATCGTTATTGCCACCATCGTTAATTTTATCATCGTGGCATTGTCGGCATCATCATTTTAAAATAGTAAAAACCCGTAGCTATAGTAATATCACCATTACCAGCAGTAGAAATCAACGGGTTTCATGCAGTCGAATACGTATTCGACTTCTTAGAACACAGCGAATCAAACATTTGACAAACAATCAAATCACATTCAGTGGCCATTTTGAATATGGTATTTCAATATTCTCGTCAGTTAGGAACCATTCACTTCTTTAAAATACACGACTTAAAAACGCCAATTTCCTTTCATTTTATTATACACGCATTCATAAGTAACTCAAACTTTCAAACGCCGTTTTCTCAGAACTAGCATTTATGCTGATTCGACACTGTGCAGCAGTGGCGTATCGGGCCTGCCCGCTCTGAGGGGGAAAATTTCCCAGTCTTGGGAGGTCAAAAAGGGGGTCAAAGGCCAATTTTTCCCGGTCAGAGGGCTAAAAAACGGCTGATTTAGCATGATTTTTGCAAATGTTTTCCCGGCCAAAGTCGTCGGGGGGGGGGGGGCAACCTTCCCTCTTGCCCCCCCCCCCCTCGTCTGTTACGCCACTGCTATGAAGAACCCACGATGATATCATCGTTTAACTGGCAAGCCTGGAAAAAGTGCGGGAACTGTGAACCTGATTTCCGGGAAATCTTACTATTTGGAGGGAAATTTTTGTCATGTAAATAAAGAAATACATAAGAATTGAAGGGAAATTTGCAATCTTGGAGGAAATTTTGATTGTGTTCCCGGGTAACTTGGCATTTTTCCAGCCTTTGATTTCAGTATATTCTTATGATCATTTCTGTGCATTGTTCGAGATTATCAATGTAGTTGTTTTGGACATTAAAAATTCTTGAACCAATCAAGTTGATTAAAAAAATATAATAAATCAGTGTTATAACACAAAGTCGTAACACGAGAACATATCACCCACAACTGTGTGTCTCCGACACAAAATCTTATACTGATATCGGAATTTTGGAAATTAAAAGTAAGTTAGATCGCAATAAGCGTATTTCCATTTATCAAGTTAGTAAAATTAGTTCTAAAATTAAAGAATGCGTCAAATCGCTCAATTACAATAGTTAAAACAATTTCATGAAAAAAATTATTTACTGAAGTTATTTGAAAATATATTTTTAAAAATACGAGAAAAAAAATGTCTGGAAATTTTGCTGCCACTACACGGAGCGAAAATAAAGAGTAGAGCAGCGGAATTTCCAGAATTTTTTCCGTTCCGTATAAATTTCAACAGAATTTCAACGTGTTTATATCTACATTGGTTTGACGTTCCAATTTTAACGACGAAATATTTATTTTATTTGGGAGGTAACATTGATTTTAATCCCTTCATTAAAGCCACTATCAGTCATTTTTTTTCCAAACTCATAATGCACATTTTGTGCCTGAATTGCTAGTGTTAGGTCACATCAACAGCTATAAATATTACTCTTCTTTGTGAAAAAACAGACACTAAAGCATTTTAAAGCTGTCTTGAAGATGCCGTTTGCGACTATTTTGTTTATTAGCAAACAAATGCATAAAAATCGTCATTTCTTGACAAATACGGTGTGTTACGCTTAGCCACTTACAGAGGTATTTACTACAACCTTTCGCAATTACAACAGTGCAAAAATGGAATGTTGAAAATAGGGGGCGCGATTTGTTTACATTTTGAAGAAATCGCTGAAAGTGGCTGTAATGCAATGCATTGTCAAATTGACATATAAAATATGTAAATAGCACTTCACAGCCTTGCGATTTCTAGTTGCGTTATTATAATGATATACTTATAATATCCACGATATAGGTATCCATATATCGCTCGTTGTGGGAAAATTGGCAGCCTCGTACCTTGTCCAACTTTGATAAAGGGCTATATAAAGAACGTCAAACAGCGGTGTGAATACAGGGTGGTCCAAATATATATTTGAAATTGAAATTCAATTTGCATTTATCTCTTTCTCCTTCCTCTCTTTCTCCCTTCCCTCCTCTCTCTCTCTTTCTCCTCTCCTCTTCTCTCCTCTCAACTCTCTCTCTCCCTTCTCGTTTTGCTCTTTCTCTCTTCTTCCTCCTTCTTTCCCACAATTATAAAATGCATTACAAACCACATATCAAAACGACAAACAACCTCATAAATTATCATATGTATACCCCAAAAGGTTGTTTGACAAACATTTGATAAACCTAGTTTATCGAATGAAAAAGTTCAATCTAAGTCGGGGAAAAAAGGTTTATTCAAATCACAATAAGCCTATCGGCGGTCGATATACGTGGTTTGATAAGCCAAGTTTTTATTCAAATTTGATATTTCCTGGTTGATCGAATTAGCCTAGGTTTTTAAACAAAAAATCATAATATCGCAGAATAAAGTTAGGTTTATCATTGTTTTTTATTAACCCGGTTAAAGACGAATACACGGTCTTGACCAGGGTGAAGTAATTATACTCGCCGTACTCATCAGTCGGCTACACGATTGTAGAATAGGCCCTACAGGGCACTTGCTGACATTAGTTTCAACTTTTATTCTGTTATCGGTCTATGGACCCGGACCTGTGGCTCTCAGCTGACTATATCTGCTTTCACAACGTCCTCTCCCGCTATCTCGCCGGCGTGAGATTTACTCCACTGGACCACGGAACTGAATTGAATTGAGTTTCTGCTTTCGTCATAGATTCTCTCTAGAATTCATGCATCTAGGTCAGCTGCTAAATACATAGTTCCAAATTCTACTACACAGCCAATCTTTAAATCAGTCTGATAAATTGCATTATTGCTTTACTGTAAAATACAGCTGCAAAAAAAGTATATTAGTATGAAAGTGTCAAATTTTCGAAAACACAATGCGTCAAATTTAGTCTTCAAAACACTTGGTTTGAAATACCCTACCCATTTAGACTTTAATCATGCTTAGTGACAAGGTGTTAGATATTAAGCATTTTTTGTCAAAGTGTTGAAAAAATGTGCAAATAATGTTTAAATCATAATCACTGTTTTTTTTGTCAGTTAAATAACCAGTCACGATGTTTCCCCTGTTCTTGTGGTACTATTTGCATTTGGTTATTGACCTAGCAAATAAAATAACAATCGAATATTATGTCGGATTTCAAGCAGGTGCCGTTTGCACAACGCGGATGATATTGCGTTGAAGAGACTCAGGCTGAGCATCTGGCGTTGGTTGGTAACCTTGCCCCCTTTTCCTACACGCGTATAATACCATCGTGATCAAGACGAATAGTGTTATTGCCAATAAACCACTTAGCACACCAACCACTTTCTTCAAAACATTGTATACCTTTGACTTTTCCTTACTTGAAATCGGCGAGTGAAGTATTATGGTACGGATGGATCTTGTGGTACGACACTTGAATTCATAGACAGAGGCAACACAATAACGATTGCGTAACTTTCCCGTCTCCAATTGCAAGTCAAATGTCCAAAGTTCATTATTCCTGGTAGCTTATCAGTGTAACTGATGCCTATATTTAGGGTGTATTGTCATCCATTTTGATGGTTCTTTTGTTGTATCCATTCTGTTGTCATTCAAAACTTTCCCCGTTGTCGATTTGACCTTCCAATGCAGATATTGTGAAAGGTTTCGTTTCAATTACAATACATATCAGATTTGCGACTTAACGTTTGTTTACAGAGGATATCTGGATACCCGTACGATTTTATAACATCAAAAAGTAATAACGCGATCTTGAAAAGCAAGGTACCGGTGTATGCAGGCAGTTGACGTCATTTTCTTATATAATAAAGACAAAATTCAAATAGTACATTAATTTGTACCCAAACAGGGATATCTAAATGTACATAACAAAATACCTACAAACGAATGATTCATCTATGAGGTTATACAGGTCGAGTAAAATATAGACCTTGATTTTGCACCGCCGTTTTGCACCTTCAAGCAAAGTACTAGTATCTCAACCTATGTGGTATCAACAGAAAGCTAAATTTCTTTTGATTCACGTAGGTTTGCGCTCTATCCACGATTCCACTTGAAATGCACGGTGGTCAGTGGAGCAAACAATGATGAGTGATCATGGGATATGGCTATGTGTATGTTATATGAAGTACATTTTAAAGGTCCGTGGTCCGATCGCTAATAGCTTCCTCCTAGAAAAAAAACCCAGAGTGAGGACAGGCAAGTTCCAAAACTAGTGGTAAAAAAATTTGTTGGCTTTTGTCTGGAAGAGTACTATTATTTCCATTTACCCTTGTGAAAGTTTGGGCTAAAAATGTCTTGGTTTGGGATGTTATGAGCGATTTATCGGTGCCTCATTTGTTCGGCCAATAGAGGGGGCAAATGCTAAATTGACACAGTACTCTATGGCAATACCGTGGTCTCGTCCTCGTTCAGCTACAGATCTCGACTTTTTGTCACCAAATCAAAAAAAACACGCAAACACTTGGTGGCAGGCGCCATAAAAGTTTTGAACAAAAGCACGCGTGATGACGTATTCTTTGTTGTAAGGTGGTAAGATAGGGGACTGTAACTAATATGCCCTTAAAGTTCCTCAATAGATAGAGTCAATATTTTTTAAGATATTGCACCCCAGAAATCAAGTGACCTGCAGGACCCATTTAAACAAATTGAGTCGCTATTAACTACAACTATGGCACGGTACGTTTTGCGCCCAGAACAACCAATTGAATCTCTAAGTCAACCACCATTTCCATTTTTTTAAAAGACAGGTGCCCTGAAACAATATTAACATATGAATGTTTCCTTAGGTCAATATATATGCTAAAAACATATGCATTTTAATAACCAATTAAAAGACGAATTATGAATGTACTGATCAACAAAATTCTTTATAGTCCAAATAAGACTGCATGGATTAGAGCTAATCATCATCATCATTTTGTGACGGCACACAAAGAGTTACTTTAACCCAAAATATTAATGACAGAATGAATATACTGATATTGTTATTGAGTTTTTTTGTTGGAAAAACATAGGTTTACTTTCTCTCAGCAAACAAGCAAGTTGACAACCCAATGCATTTATCGTTTTAGTAATGTGGAGTTTGTCTATGCTTAGTCGTAGTTTATATCTTCTTGAAAATATTTATCACCCAATAAATTATGTTTATTATTATCAGTTAAATAATAATTATGTAATTGCAGTCATTTTGACCCATTAGAAGTTGTTCTGCAAGAAATGGCACGTAAATGTTGATTGCAATCAACATTGTATTGGCCATTCTGTTCTTCATTGCCAATCTTGTGGTTAACCAGCTCCTCATTTTTGGAAAATGGGTTCTACAGGTTACTTGATTGTGGGGTCATATCTTAATAAACTATTAGGACTCTAACTTTATGAACTTTCCAGAAATACTAGCTAACAGTCCCATTTAACCTTACAACAAAGAGAAGTAGTCACGTGCTTTTGTTCCAAAACTTATGGCGCCTGCCACCAAGTGTTGCGGTTTTTTTTGGGACCCACACGGTCTGGGGCTTACAAAAGTCACGTTTTTAGCTATCATATTCCTACGGTTGAAATATTGGCGTGAAACTTTACAGATGCGCTATTTGCTTTAATTGTATTTTGAGAACTTCCCCAAAGTTTTGACAAGTGGCACAGCAGGGCTGTTATGCGGACACGGTGTCACAGATGAGGATTTCAAAGCAATTCTCATCATGTATAACAACCATATAGATTTGTGCACCGACCATGGATGGGCCCACAAAGAGTTATTAAACAAATATATACTGAAATCTTCCAAGGAGATACCTTTAATCCCTATCTTGGTAAATGGGGTTGATTACGTGTTCAGACAAATGATTTGGCATATGAACGACAAGGACTACCATCAAACCCAATGGCGTCACCAAAGTCAGCATCCACACAACTTTACTACGCAGATGATCTAGCTCTATCCAGCGGGGCATCTGATACATCATACACAAGATCAAACTAACATCACTTGGGAAAGCTGCAGACAAAGTCGGTCTACATCTATATAAATGGCCAATAATGAGGAATTCCTCAATGAGGAAGCGAATCATTAACTTATCATGACCTACAGACGGTACCCAAAACAAAAGGACGTCAGGGAACTTCCAGGTCCTATGTTGCGACAGCAAGAAGAATGTCCTGTCACGCAAAGGACAGCTTGGAATGCCTAAATAAGAAACTACATCACTTTGATATCTCCAATTCAGCCAAGCTCACACCTTCTTCAGACCTGTTTAGAGAGTATCCTGTTATATAGATCTGAGACCTGGACCAGAATGATAGTACAAAACACGTCCTGGCGTGAGCACAAGACCAAGGCACACATATATAGAGATATTCCTCCAATGTTCATCCTCTGTTGCCGAGCGCGCCGAGCCAGGAAATAGGTTAGCAGCATATCGGCTGCTGCACTATAATAAGGTTAACGAATACCTCGTCAATTTTGACTAGGTACCGAGTAAATTGAGGTTACGTATAGTTCAATTGACTGGAAAATCTCCGAAATTGATTTTTTGTATGAGGTATTTTTTTTTTAGAGTGACACGGATGATGATGAAAAAGCCAGTGATAATGGTAGGATCATTTTGAATGGAAACACGTTTAATAGATGCGGCGCCGGGTTTTAGTCTACAAATAAAGACAATACACAAGCATTTTCGTACCTAAAAATGCCAAAATTATTTGTTTCTTGAAGGGAATTCGGGTCCATCAATCTTCAGGAAATGATAATGTAATAAACTTTATTTTTCAGATCTTGAGCGATTAAGGACGTAGGGGACGTTCGTAGCCGTTTAGAATCGTAGAAAGGCAAAGAGGTCATCTCTGCCAAATTGTAACTGCATTTTCTGGGGGTTTTTAGCAGAGTTAAGTTTATTCTGCACTCAACACTATTAAAAACAAGCCTCGTCAAATATGATTTTACACTGTTTTCTAGTCAAATTTGACTCGAAATTCTGCTAAAATCGAAGAGAATATAGTCATACGGTATTTGACAAGATTCTAGTCAAATTGGCCTGTTTTCCAGTCAAAATTTGACTCAGACCCAGTCAAAAACTTTTTCAACTGAAAAATCGTGTTTTCAAACTGATAAACCCAGTTTATCGGTGGCATTCACATGGTTTTTTTTTTCTTAAACGCAGTTCTTCAATCCCCAAGATGAAACCTCGGTTTTTCAATTTGACAAACAAAGCTTATCTCATGCAGTTTGGCGATAAACTCAATTTATGAAATGATAAACCTAGTTTTTCGAAAACTATGATTATCGACTGATAAACGAAGTTCTTCAACCTTGCCAAGATACCTCAAAATACGTCTCTTCCACGCCACTGTAGAAAGCGTCCTAGTATATGGTTGTGAAACCTGGACCATAACTAAGAAACTTAAAAAATCTCTGGATGGCTGCTACATGAGAATGCTTGGATCAGCATTAAATGTGGGTTAGGAGACATATATAACTAATAAGGACTTAAGCAACTGGTATGCTCATTTCAAAAAAGCTTCTTGGTAGAACTGAAGCTATCAAGGAAGGTTAATGTAATGGAGAGGACGGAATTCCACCTGAAGTCCTAAAACGATATAATATTGATGAAATAATTCTTGACTTCTGCAATCAATCTATTCTTAGCCGATATAAACAAAGCCCGTGGTCCATTCTAAGTCCCATTCCAATACCCAAGAGTGGTGATCTTAGCCTCACGGCCAATTACAGGGGAATAAATCTAAGCTCAATTGTTGCCAAAACATACAACAGGATGCTAGGAAACAGAATCAGACCACACTTAGAAGAAAAGCTCAACAGATTCGGAAACTTCTCTGCAATATTTACCTTTATTGATTTCAAAAAACTTTCGATACCATCCATATAGTGATCAAAATCCTGAAAGTTTATGGCATCCCAGATGTAATAGTCAATGAAATTGGGGACAGATATCAAGGCACCAGGGCCAAAGTAGTATACGTTTGATGGTGATACTGATGAGTTTGAAATCCTGGCAGAATACTCCAAGGCGAACAAATTAGCACCATACCTATTCATAATAGTCCTTGATTATTGTCTCAGATAAAGTGCACAAGCACAAGAACTGCTAAGCTATGTTGAGAATGCAGTATTTTGTGTGGGTCTGCACATGAATGAAAAAAGAGAAACAAATTCATGGCATTCAACCAGCCACCATGTGTAGATATCAAGAGAATAGCTGAGAGCAGCCTACTAGAAAAAAAACAATGAATTCAAATATCTGGTGGTATTGGGTCAGAAGCACCCAGCATGATGTCAAAGGTAAGGGAAGGGCACTGGCATGGAAGGCTTCAAATAAAATGTTAAAATTTAGAGGTCAGCCTTGCCAAGATACCTCAACATACGTCTCTTCCACGGCGCTGTAGAAAGCGTCCTACTAATTGTTGTGAACCTGGACCAAACGAAGAAACAGTATAATAAATTCTATGATGGCTTGCTCGCGAGAATGGCTTAGAATCAGACATTAAAGTTGAGAAATTGGACTCATAAGGAATTTGAATGGTGACATACACTGTTGCCCATAAGTTGGAATAAAATATATTTTACCACTTTTATGGAATGATTCTTATAGTGCGAGTTAGTATGATATTAGGGTGTATATCGCCACAATTATATTGATCAGTCTTTCCGAACATTATCTCCATGAACTGAGTCCACAGTAACCCTTACGAAACAGGGTCCTTAGCTGAAAGAAAGGGGTATTTTGAACAACAGATTTAGGATTTTGTACATTTTTCACATACAGTTCAGTTTTACAGATAGCACTTTGGGTGATTGCATCGAGAATATCCAAGTATGGTTTCTTAAATGTCAATCAGTCACCATTATCGAATATGGCCACTCTGGCATGAATCAGTGCGTCAAAGTCGCAAGGTTGTTATGATGTCAACGGGGCATGCGTCCCACTCATAGGGCCGACCTGAGCTAACTCCTGTAGAGTTGAGGAAGATTATCCCTGTCATTGATGACTCGGATAAGGACATCCCAGGCATGCGCGATAGGGTTCCTATCAGGGGAACAAGCAGACCATGGTATCGACCTAACACCCCCTGACTCAAGATTTTGTTCACTATAGCGGCCCCTTTTGTGCGGCGTGGCGTTGTCTTGCCGAAAAATTGTTTGCATAAAGACTTCTTGCATGTGGCAGGAAGTGGTTTTCCAGGTGCACGGCGGCGTTCATGTTCCATCTGGCACCACCAGTGACGTTTTTTCATAATGAATACTCCTCCCATTCCCATCTTTTTTAATTAACGGACATAGCATCACTGAAGATGCCACCATCCATCACTGAGTCGATTCCTGAATACAGTCTTCTCGGAGGTCTCACTACGTAACGACAAACCCTTGCTCTCCCATCTTGTGGTCAAGGATGGTAGCGGCTTCGGTCATAAAGAAACATGTCGAAGTTCCGAGCTGTAATCTTCTGTGCTCCCTAGCCCAGCGAAGTCGAGCATCTGTGGTGAAGGTTAGGCGTGGACATTGGTCATTCGTCTTGCTCGTAACCACGTTGATGCAATCTCCGATTTACAGGGGTAACGTTGATTCCATAGTGGTTTCTCCACAAACGGACGAAGGCCGGCCCGTCGACTTTCAGGGCTCTTCGGCCACAGATTTAAGACGGCGATCATCTCGTCTGGTATCAATCGTGGTCATACCTGGAGATTTTTGTGGCCTCAAATTACCCACCTCTCGATGATGTCTGAGGATTTTACGGGACTGTACTCTGCGATAGTCCGAGGAAATCAGCGACTTTGGCTTGTTTGTACCCTTACCGTCGGAGTGCAAGCATCTTCGGCGTATTGACAAGCGTTGGACGAGACAAAGCCTAGGCGAACCTCTGTGTCAGTTTATGCTGTAACAAGGTAACAACCAACTCTGAAAACAGATTCTTTACTTTGCTCTCAAAGAAATTATTGAAACGATTAGGCTAGTTCAATGCGGGCGCATGAGAAGGCAAAACCGGGTCGGAGCTGGGTGTTGAGAGATTATCAATCAACGGAACAGTTCACGATGATTACAAAATGCAATCTGATCACTGTGGTAGGAGCACTTTTTCTTGTTAAGAAGGTTTATAGATATTACATGCCTTGTAAAAGCTTGTGCACTTCCAACTTAGTCAGACTCAATTCTTGCGCTCACATCGAAGCTTTTCGCGTTTGAGCCACGAAGGGCATCGTCAAACCAGGGAGCATGGGGGTGCAGGGTTATCTCGCGTGGTTTTACTGGAGCGCTGTTTTTCTAGGATTCTACAAGGTCAGACTGGTATTGACTTGCAAGTTGTGTCTGGATCTGTGGGAGGTTGAAGTACAATTGGTGAAGTCTGTACATCAGAACGGAAAAGTTCATGTTCACATTTCGAAGATTGCGACACTTTATCCAGTTCTTTGAGGGTTTTGGACGAGCCAAAGGTCAAGGTGCACTTGCAGCAAAACTGATCTGATGGTAAATCGTCAAAATCGCTAGGCCTTCGGGGGAAAAGGTTATCACCCCGCGAAATCACCAAATCTAGCTAGGTCCATCGCGATTGCATCGACAAAAGACACAAACTGCTTCGGTTCGCTGAATCCAAAATGTCAAGGAAAGTGCAGCATCCTTGTCAGCAGGGTCATCAAGATGGAAGTTGAAGTTACTCTTAACAAGAGCAAGTGGCTAAACGCAGTGAAAACTATTGAAGAAAGCTGGAGTTGTTAGTTTCTTATGACGATCTTTCTGTGGCCGGTAAAATCATTAAAACTAGTATGAGACAGGATTGTGACGAATGTTGAGATCAATATGTTCCAAAAGATTCAAATTACCAAGGTTATCGAGGTCACAGCAACCTTCTTAATGGACAACACACCCCAACTACACGGGCGGAGGTCTAAGAATTATGATATGTCAAAGTTGGCCAGAGTATTGCGAATATCTACTAATGACGCGCATGTCACGTTCCGATCCGGTAAACCAAGTTTTCGGTGATGCCCAGGATGTCAGTTGATGTGAATAATACCAATCACACAGAGATGCATTTTGCTTTTTGCCTTTGACAGATTGTGCATTCCACATTCCAAATCTTACTTGTGGTTGGGACAATTATTGAAGTTAAAGAGAACATGCGTAAGTTATCAAAGGTAATCGTGGAAAATCTTTTCCATAACCAATGTTGCTATTACTTGATGTGTCAATTCTTGAAGTGACATGGACAGTGATAGGACGTAATTTATTCTTTCCGGCTCTAAACCCGCCCATGGCATTTTTGCAAAGCTGAGAGCACAAAGTAGACTTAACTGTCAATACGATGAGAAGGAGAGCCTTGTTAGCCACACTATTGCGTATTGACAAAAGAGCAAGCTGTGTATGACAAAGTCTCATGATGCCATCAGCGGATAATAGCTAATAATCCAGCTAAATTACTTGAAGAGGTGAGTTATTGATTCAAACAATTGATTTCTGGAAGTACACACAAAGTGAGTTCAGGCAAGCGTGCGGCCTAGCCAGGACAGAGAATGAATTCAGTGGAAGATAGTATGCAGAAGGGTTGCAGGAATTTTGATACTCAGAAGAGCACACTAGCAGTCACAAAGGAATCAAAATGAGCAAGAATTTTTTGTAGCAATCTCAGAGCATCCACTGTGAACAATTAATGATAATAAAAACAGGTGCATGTTCAATCAGCCTTAAAATTTAAAAAGCAACCATTTCAAATCTATAAAAATATTAGAGGTTCTGTTGAGGCAAGCATGTAACATGCGCCATCTTGAACTTTCAGTTATAAAAACAGAAAATTGCCACAAGAAGCAAAAAAGCCAGCACTTGCTTCAACGTGGTTGAAATCAAGCTGTCTGCAGGGGACCGTTGTGGAAGGAACTATAGTCTGCCGGACTCACAGTCCACCTACTGTAAGAATAGGGCACTCGATTCAGTGACTCTTTACGCAACATTAGTTTCACGCTTTATCCGTCATCGTCTATGGAGCCTGACTATGGCACCCGGTGGACTCTATCTGCTTTTCTGAAACGTCACTTCTGGAAGAGCCGTAATCAATGCCCAAAGAAAATTCGTTTCTTAGTGATAAATTTAGTTTATCCGAAAAAAACTGAGTTTATTGTTGAAAATCTTAGTGTTATGTCGGAAACTTAGTTTATAAAAGTACTGAACATTTGGTTTATGGAACGACTTTTGAAAGGGCAAGTGCTTCTTTCTGTGAATGTGAAATCGCGAGCAAACACATGCGACTATTTTAATGTATGCGAATAATTTTAATGGCGCATAAAGTTTGCAAATATTGTTATGTGAATAGTTTAATGCGCATAAAATTTTGCAAATATTGTTCTGCGCTTAATTTTTTTTGCAAATAGTGTGTATGCGAATTTAATGCGCATATGTTTTGCAATATTGTGTTATGCGAAATATTTAATGTCGGGGCATAAAGTTTTGTCAAATATTGTTATGGTGAATAATTTAATATGCGCATAAAGCCCTCCCGGCATAAAGTGTTTGCAAATTGTTATGCAATAATTTAATGCGTTACAGTTTTGTGTAATAATTGTTTGCGATATTTCAATTCGAATGATTTTATGTGAAGAACCTTATGCGCATTTCAAAATGTGCTAAAATGAAAAAGTTATGCGGTGAAAATGCACGTCGAACAAAACAAATGCAGTAACACAGACGAATTTTTGGACTCGCATTTAATGCCAGAAATGCGTTCCTGTTTGGTGTTGCCATATATGCTCTCGGCTCCCCTCACGGACAATATAATATGCATCACCAAATCAACATCGTGAAATGCAAGGTATAACAAACTATATGTCTTTGCATGTTGACCTGCCCAGGGACGTACACAAATATCCGACTCGGATATATTTGACATTCTTATAAATTGCAACTTACGCGTAATATTTGAATCTTCCTGTCTGTCTTGCCATAGTATTGTTAAATGTGATATACAAATAATTGCCATGCGAGGGGTTTTAACTACAGTTAAAATAGCACACACAACACACAATGAGCCTTGCAACAGTTGAACTTTAAAACAGCAATGTTTTGCTTTTCTCCCTTGCGATGGTTACAAAAACTGGACTTTCCGCGATCTACGCAACAATGTTATTTCGATGCTTTTATCGTATATAAACATTTCGGCTAAATAAAACTCAGTGCCAATGTAAATGGTATCATTGGGACTTTCACCACCTGTTTAATCTTTGATTGAATAATAATTAATAATACCGCCGCGGTGATCGACTACCTTTGACATTAATTGATTTCAATACATAGATAAAAATAAACACTAATGAATAACGATGCGTTTTTGATGTCATGAGCAATTTCGTTTATAAGGCCATTATTTTGTAAGTTCTGTCTGTTTAAAATACAAATTGCAAATTTCTTCTAGAGTATTCAGATAGACATGTCAAGATTACGCAAAGATGATGTAATATCTATTTTTTGTAGGTAGGTAGATGGGCACGGTAGCGTGAATAATGAAATTGGCACCTTTTAAAAATGCGTCAAACAAATGATATATGCAGAACAACATTGCACAACTATGCACGCTCCCCGTATCAAATCATGCGAGGTTTTCCCGCGCATGTTCGAGTTTCACCGCTCTGTGTATCGTAGTTTCCTTCCTCGCCATATTTCGAGTGGTGCCAGCGTTTATATGTCGAGTTTACAGCGCTTAATGTCCA
>JAMKCH010017624.1:0-69445 GCA_023653785.1 Ophioderma brevispina | reverse complement strand
GTTGTCATTTATTATCTCCTTTCACAATGTATCAAAGCGCTACACATTTATTCCGCTACCAATAACATATATCAGCTGCCATACAAATGCTCTAGTCTAGGCATATACTCATGATTTTAGGTGATATCTGTTGGCCGCAGTGGACATGTGATGCACGATTTAGGGACAGAAAATATTGCTATGTTCAGCAAACATAGAAAGATATTGCTGTGTTTAGCAAACATAGCAAAATGCCGCCCTCATGTTTAGAAAATAAAGCCATGATTTTTATTTCTTATGTATTTCTTTGCTGTGTTTAGGTGTTATGTTTAGAAAATACAGCTCTGATTTTTATTTCTTATGTATTTCTTTGGTGTGTTAAGGTGCTATGTTTAGAAATATAGGTCTGATTTTTATTTCTTATGTATTTGTTTGCTGTGTTTAGCTGCTGTTTAGAGAATATAGGTCTGATTTTTATTTCTTATGTATTTATTTGCTGTGTTTATGTGCTATATTTAGAAAATACAGCCCTGATTTTAATATCTTATGCATTTCTTTGCTATGTTTCCTAAACATAGCAAAATTTTCCTTCCCTAACTCGTGCAGTGTATCGCAGTGGACTCGAACCCATGACCTCCAGATCAAGAGTCAGTTGCTTTACCCACTGAACCACACGTGCCCTTCAAATACACATGCATACCAAGCCGAATGTCCACACACTAAAAAGCTAGACTAAATGTTAACAAGAATATAATTTATGTCATCTGTAACTTAAGTGACCCCTAAATGACTTTGACCCCAACATTTGTAATGTAACCCTCTTGTTTCAGTTAACATAGGCATATCAAGTATGACACACATCTACACATGTACACACGCATACACACACACAGCCAACCAGCCACCTACCCACACACACACAACCATACATACACACACACACACAAACAAACACACGTGCAATGGTTGAAATCTGAATCATAAGGTGGTGCATGTTTAATAACAGCTGTTTCAACTACTTACGCAATATCCAGTGGGAACTTATCAAACCAGACTTCAGCAGTAATTGGGAATTTAGTGTTGAATACCTCTGCAGTGAGTTCCAGCTCTCCATACAATAGAAACCCTACTCTCACTCCACCGTATACTTCTATTCCTAGACCTGGAATAATAGTTGCCTACAAGACAAACAATCAAAAAATCTTGTTTTCTTATTGGAGTCGAATCATTGCACCTAATCACGGCCAACTGCATGTAAGGAGTTGCTGTCAATCGGAATGGCACACGATTTGGCTCGAGTGTAGCCTTCATAGCCCCGGAACTAGCAGACATTTGTAACACATCTCAAGTACAAAAGGTTTGAGTGATTAAATATGTAGGCACTCTGACACGCGATTCTTAAGTGCAGCAAATGGTGCATTAAGGAGAGGGGGCCAAGACAAACTTTTTACAGGGTCAAATTTTTAAATCGATCCAATCATTTTGAAAAGTATACCACGTTATTTGTCTAACCACAAGGATTCAGGAAAGGTATAGTTTGTACTTTCTACAACGTAAAGTTTAAGAGTTATACAAAAACAGCAAAAATCAATAAAAAGGGTCAATTTCAGTTGTACAGGGGTCAAATTTTTAAGTTGCTCCAATTTGGATAAAAAATGGCGCAAATTATTGGTGTAGCTCATAGGATCAAAATAAGGAATAGTTTTGAGTGTCTCAAATGCTTGCTTAAGAAAGTAGGGGAAAACAAGGTCAAGCCCCATTGAACGCAATGGACGTTGAGCTTCTGTTCCCCCTACGTCGGTAACTAAGCATTTTAGACAGTCAAAACTATTCCTTATTTTAATTCTATGAACTCTATTAATAATTTGCACCATTTTTTTTTAAATCTAAATCAGAGCAACTTTAAAATTTGCCCCTGTACAACTGAAATTGACCCTTTTTATTGATTTTTGCTGTTTTTAGCTTATAACTCTTATACTTTACGTTGTAGATAGTACAAACTATACCTTTCCTGAATCCTTGTGGTTAGACAAATAACATGGTTAACTTTTCAACATGATTGGATCAATTTTTAAAATTTACCCCTGTACAAACTTTGTCTTGGCCCCTCTCCTTAAGGCACCATTTGCTGCACTTAACAATCACGTTTCAGGGGTCCCTGTCAGTCTCTCAACATATTTAACCACTCAAACCTTTTGTACTTGAGATGTGTTACAAATGTCTGTTAGCTCCCGGGTTATCAGGGCATGTCTTGTCGAAATAATTTGTAATGCTCCATTTAATTTGCCCCTTTAATCGTAGTCATCATCATCATCATCGTCATCATCATCATCATCATCGTCATCATCATCATCGTCATGATCATCATCATCATGATCATCATCATCATCAACATCATCGTCATCATCGTCATCTCATCGTCGTCGTCGTCATCATCGTTGCCATCGTCGTCCGTCGTCATCGTCATCAGCGTCGTCGTCGTCGCCGTCGTCATCAACATCATCATTATCATCTCATCGTCATCGTCACATCATCATGATGTCTCGTCATCTTCATCGTCGTCGTCATCATCGTTGTCGTCGTCATCATCATCATCGTCGCATCTCGTGTCGTCATCGTCGTCGTCGTCGTCATCATCATCATCTCGTCGTCGTCGTCGTCATCTCATCATCAGCATCATCATCATCATCATCACTTCTTCTTCTTCTTTCTATGGATGGATCAGTGGAAATTTCGATGCATACCAGACCAAGAGTCGCCTCCTTTCATTTCATGATTGGTAGCTACACTGTTTATTTCTATTTGAGCACCTGAAGCCAAGACAGATTGAGACCTACCAAGGATGGATTGTTGGGTACAGAGTAACTCCCATTACTCCATTGTGGCAATTTAGGTGTATCCCCAATTAATTCATTAGTGATACAGGTGGATCGACTGAAAAAAGGTTAAAAAAAAAAAAAATCAAAGTTTGAGACGTAAAAAAATGGTTTGGTGTAAAAAATCAAGAAAGAAAAAATCTAAAAATATTTGTCCTTAGCTTTTTCCCTTTGATTTTGTCCATTTTTTATTTTATTTTCACTTTAAATTTAATTTTATATTTGTCTATTTTTTCTAGAATGTTTTTCCCGGAGATCTTTTTTTTCTTCGTTTTTACACTTTGGATCTTATTTTATTTAATTTCTCTTTCCCCTCCCTTTGGATTTTTTTTTGTCGGTGGTAAGATCCCGGGGCGTCGCGAACCATTTTATGTGGTGTGTGTTTGTGGGGGGGGGGTGTTGAGGTCGTCTTGCCGACAAAACAGGGTCCGGATTCATGAATTATCAAATTTTCACCTAAATATTCATTTCACTCGGTTCTACATTCTGAAGGGGGGAGGGGGGGGGTGATCCGACAGAACCGCGCTAACCGCGGCAGGCCAATACCTGTTAAGTCCTTCTGCTCAACCAAAACTCAACAACACAATATGATAAGGGGCGTCGAAATTTTAGCCCTCAACAAAAAGTTCTATTTGCCGACATTTACTGCGCTGTGGACATTTTGCCCGACAGAAATTGTAAATGGGGGGGGGGGTAAACCCCACACGACCCCTGGTAAGTCGTCTCTAAAAACAATGAAGTGAAAAAAATCGCTGTATAAAAGGCTGCAGTAGAGGACTGTAGTGGCAGATCTCTGGACTGTACAAATCTGGACAAAACTGAATTTGTTGTACACAAGTACCTAAATCTAATAATCCAACAAAAGTGATGGAAGTCACTTGCCACAGACCTTTCAGCTTTGAATTTCAAGGTTCACAGTGGTAAAAAATTAAAATGGTCCGACTTGATGTTTGTCTGGTTACAAGGATTCCAAAAAGGTATAGTTTATACTGCCTTTTAGTTTATAATTTTGGAATTATGGGGTAAAAACTGTAAACAATGGTGAAAACCGTTCCAATTTTAGTTAGTTTTGTACATGTCAAAAATTAAAGTTGCTTCCAATTTTTGTAAACTCGTTCAGGTGTTAAGCTAAGCTAATGAACGAATAAAAGTCAACAGCTATTGGCAGCCATTAGATTCGATTGACCTGTGACCTATTTTGTGGGATAACTGAACAGAGAAGGTAAATTATCCTTATTTTTTCAAATCCTTAAAGGGACATAGTGGCATAAAAAAATTGAAAGACAAGACCCTTACTCAAATCACTGAAGCCCCACTGAACCTTCTACAACACTGGATATCGGGTCATATTCCCGATTGAAACATCAGAAGGTGGTTTTGACCGTTACAAATGGGGGCGGGGAACATGCATCACCCTTGTCCAACAATATAACCTCTGTGTGGAATATGTCCCAGCAGGTGTATGCATTGTTTCGCCATATTGCACCGTCTAAAACGCACTACCTGTTTTTCACTCGGCGACCATTTCACTGTGCGGCAGCCCGCTATCGCTATCCATGTGTAGAGGTCAGTGCTGACGCCAAGCATTTACCAAACTTGAAAAACATGTTGTGTCCATCACTTTCCAGACCATGCTATTTTAATATCGCTAATCCCGGCGAATCCATCTTTTCACTTGCCAGATTAATATCTTATTACAAGCCTAAAGTACAATAGCCTAAATCCCGGTCTGAATACTTTTGAAATTGTGTCCGCAAAACATCCCTGACAGAATTTACAGTGTATCTAACACTGTAAATTCTGTCAGGGATGTTGCTTTTCTGTTCCAGAAATTGCCACAGAAACTGCCCCCCGAACTTCTTCTGTTTTACAGAATGTGAACATACAAATTGTTTTCAACTCGTGGAGTGATTTTTCAGTAAGGGTCCTTTCATTATGTCAATATTTTTCATGCCCTTATCTCCTTTTAGCTATGGAAACAATTTTGTACCACATATTAACCGAATCAAAGCAATTTTTAAACTTATGACCCTCTACAACTCAAAATTGACTTTTCATGATTTTTAACTAACATATGAAAGGATATGGGGTGTTAAGGCTCGCGCTTCCAAAGCAGGGACATTCCGTGACAGAGAAACGAAAACATGGGTGGTCTGGTGAGATTTTTTGGCAAAATTGGGGTGACAAGGATACCGAAGGGGTCCCTTACAGCCTTACATACGTATCATTTCCAAGATGGGAGTCCCCCACCCTATAGTCCTAAGACCTAATTTAATTGGAGCGTAAAAGGCGGTTTAGTGGAGTATGCGCATTATCATTAAAGGATTAATAAAGTTGCATTTTTATAATTAGTTAGCAGATTTAGGTCTACCAGTCTTCCAGTTGCTCCGTAAAAGCGCTTGTTGTTTGGAGAATATTGATCCTGTTGCATAACAGACGCAGCCCGTAAACGTTTTTCATTTGTTTAACTTTAATGTGAACCATTTTTTGAAGTAATTATTATGTGATTTGATTTGGTATGTCACTGTTTATCGCACATCTTGCGATCGTTATTTGGCCACCAGCCTGTATAATTGATTATGACTAAATCGACGACACCACGGATCATATGTTTGACAGAAAAACTTTCACTTGTTTGTGTAAGAAATGACTGCATTCCTCATGTTTTTATTCACAATACATATGACTGTGTTCCCATTCACTGTTTTGCATTCACTAGTTCATGACTAAAATGAATCCACTTCCCAAATTTGCATTGTTATTTTTTCTTTTTGGTGTCAAATTTCCCGATTGATTTTGAACTCCCAAATTTGTTAAAATTTGACATAAAATCTCTTCAATTGACACTGAACTTACTTCATTTTGATACTGATGGTTGTTTATTCCGATTCTTTTTAAACACATTTTTTTTTATTTGATGTCGGATTTTGAGTGCTTTCTAAAACTTTTCTGTGTCACTTCATTTGACACATTTTTTTCGGTGTCCGTTTTGATCAATAATTGGGTTTCACGGCGAACTAATTTTTCCGTGTCAACTTTGACACTTTTTTGTCAAATTTTAACAATCTAGATAAGGAGAGTAAGTGTTGTGGTTATTTGCATAACTATAGGTTACTCCACTGGCCATACACTGCATTACTATTGTTGTACTGTTTGTCAAATGCGATTTCCTCATACATTCCCCCCCCCCCCGACCCGCCTTCTTCAGATTTTGGGGGTCAACTGGAAAAAAATGGGGGGAAACCGGCGAGCGTAGCGAACCGAAAAAAATTGTTGTCGAAAAAGTCCCTTCTGGCAAATCTTACAAATCTGCATCAGCCATGAACGGATTCATGTAAAAAAGAAGTGACGCACAACGACTTCCAACCTCGATTTAATCTGTTTATTTCATTCACCCGCAAAAAAGGAAGGGATTCAACGCGACCCTTTGTCGTAATCCCTCTAGTCGCAATCGATGCTTTGGCGAGCAATCATTACTGTAGTCTTTGGTCAAAGACGCCTCGCATTTTTATCCACCAACCGCGTGCGTGGCCGAAGGCGCTTGTCGAGCGCCGTGGACGTGGTGGCCGCGCGGAGCGAGTCGTCTTTGCGCAAATTGGTATGTCCCTGTGCAAGCCCAGATAGTAAAGCCTGCTAACCTGAAGTAATGTGGCATCTTTGGTGATAAAAGCATGAATTTTAGCAGTGTTATCATACCATATGGATTATTTCTAGACCTTGACCATTTTAGCATTTTTCCCTAATGTTTTGTTAGAGGGCGCGTTCCAAAATGGCCGCGCAAATCTCTCATATGACGTGTTAGAGGTTAAAAATAGTATTAATATATGCATAATGATTTTTGAGTTTGTTTTTTGATGGCACAGCATCTGAATAGGAATACAATTGATAAACAACTTACAAATAAGAGGGCGCTTTTCAAAAATGGCCGCCAAATCCTTTAAATGAATGGACACGGCCTTACAGTGGCATACAATTTATAATCAATTTTTGAATAAATATTTGATGATGACGGTACTGCATTAGGCAATATTGACAAAACCCGAAGTTTTGATAGAGGGCACTTCAAATTGGCCACCAAATCCCATATTTACATGTTGAGACTTAAAGATAATTTTTTTCTCCTTAGTCCTATTTTAAAGTGTATTTTATATACCTATGGAATACTACTGTGGGGCAATTTGGCTCGCATTCTGGAATGCAATATATTCACCTGCCTGCCATCTAGTACAGTACCAAAGCACAAAAGACAACCTGTAATTATACATATGTAGAGTCGAAATTATTGTAAGGGGGGGATGCAAATGTCCTTGCAGACAACATAACCATTTATGCAAGTTTTATAAGAGATTCAATGATCTCACTATTATCATTCCAATGTATTACTTTTACATTCACTATATTAGCCCCTATTCTAAAAACTTGTATTTTCAGGTGAGTCAAGCATCTTATGTAAGTCTTTAGTAGTCCAGAGTACAACTTAGTGATAGCTGATTAAGAATAGATAGCTAATTAGTAACAGATTCCTCGTCCCGTAGATGGGTGATTACCTGTCCTTGCCATGCAAAAGCATCATTACCAGTTATATCCATCCATAATGTGTCTTAATATATACGTTAGTAATAGTTGAATCAGGACGCTTCCATCTTCTAGTTGAACGATTACCTTCCTCAACATGGTAAAGCATCATTACCTGCTTTACGCCCACCACATTTTAGCCCTGCATATAGCGCCTTAAAGACTGAGCTACCCTCCTTCTGTAGATAGAAAGTTCTATTCATTCACCGTGTGAAAACAGTTACATTCTAGTTCACTCATCCGCACGGTTAGTCCCGCAGAGAGACAATCCTTCTGATAGAAACTAGTGCTAGATAAATTAGAGTGCGAAGTGCTTTCCTCCATTATTTGGATGGCCATCTTTTCAGCATGTCAAAAACTCCACATTCTATTAACTTATCTACGCTTTACCAAAGTACGTAAACCAAGTACTGTTACTAATTATTGTGATCTTTGTTACTTTATCAGAATCAAACTAGTGAGCATTACATTACCCAGCTAAACCCAAGCAAGGCACCATAGGTAGTGGATATGATCATAGCTAGCCCTTTAATTCATTTGAACTTTGACACATGCCAATGGACCTTCAAATTGAAAGGCTGAGATGGCGATGGTTTAGTAGCCACAATGATTGAAGCACAAGCCAGCTGTCATAAAATATGTTTTTGAATTCACCAAACAAAGCGGAGTGGACAACAGAAGGCGGCGAATGTAAGATGCTGGCACATCATGAGTGCACACACACATTGTAGCCACACCAGTGTTGCCCTTTAAAGAGCCAATATGCATCCTCTGTGATGAGCCAGCAGGGCAGAAGTACTCCACCAAGCTTACACTTCTGTAATTGAATGAGGGTCCGGATGTACAAGAGAACTTCAGACGTTGCTCTACTGGCCAAACTTGCACCTGGAGACATTGTTTCTTTGGATCTAATATCTTGTTGCAGTTGGCTCGTTAAGCTCTATAACAATAAAGTCAAGAGCTGAGAAGTGATGGTCGAGACAATGAAGATGCCCATCTACACGACCTTGCATTTTGCAGAGCTTGTTGCCTACATGGAAGAGTGGCCTAATGGAAAGTTCGCGCAGGAGGAAAGTGGTGCCCCGTATTTCAGTTTATATCCTCACACTCCCCAAACCAAACAAGCCTGTTTGACAACCCTAAGAACTCCTGCCCAATATCACTACTTGTGTTTCCTTCAAACTCCCATGAGAGGCTGATCCTGGCTCGGCTGCAGCCAGTCGTAGATCCCTTCTGCCTATGAACAGCGGATCGCCGTGCCGGAGCACTGACCATCGGATTGTAAAACCCAAATATTATTGAGGAGAGCTTTCAAAAGCTTTGTAAGCATGCGTCATCTTGGCAACTTTATGCAGCATATGACACCGTGTGGCACCAGGGGCCTGCCACTAGCTTCTCAGGACCATCCCGGATGTTCACCTTGTAAAATTCATATGTAACAGGCTTGCAACCCTAGCTTTGTCCCCTCAAGACCAGCGATGGGCATAGCAGTCGAGGAACGGGAAGTCCCACAATGATCAGTTCTGGCTCCCATGCTGTTAACTTGTAATCAGCGATTTACCTCAAACAACATCTAGACAATGTGGCTATGCCGACGATCTTGCACTTCATCACTCGGACAGAAGCTGCAGATATGTCCACACTTGCAGCATATCTCAAGACCTGGAGACTCAAGCTGAGTGAAGCCAAACTACGCTACTGCATTCCCTCTTAACCCAAAGAGGCTCATCACCATCTTCAATGGAGAGCCTCTGCCACACAATACCCTACACCAACCTATCTGGGATTGAAGCTAGAATCGGCAGCTTTCTTATCGGCAGCATCTCGAGTTGGTAGTGTAAAGGTATCTTCGAAGAATAACCTCCTATGCCGACTTGCCGGATCTTCCTGGGTGCAAGCACTCCATCCTACCACCATGCCCATGCCCCCCTCCCCCCCCCACCCGCCCCCCAGCATTGTGCAATAGCTCTCACACACAGAATTTGGACGCAATACCTCCCGAGACCATGAGAACCATTACATGGCTGCCTATTGTCCCACTCCCTCTGAGTTTCTACCAGTGCTTTCAGGCATAACACCCAGCAGAAGCCTGGAAGACCATAACCGCCTCCCGCATAATTCAAACCATCGACATGTCCAGTGACTGCCAACTCAATTGCTGAACAACTCCTCGCAAATGTTCGTTTCAAGAACCGCTCTGTCAAAAAGAGATCACCAACTTCGTCGAGCCCCCGACGTGGACGGGTCCCTTTCAACTCCTTCTCATTAGATGAATACTTCTGCTATCAGCCACTAAAGAGTGGAAAGGCAAAGGGCCCTGATACCATACCAGCAGAGTTCCTGAAATACAAGATACTCAATAGGGGACAGAAAGACCCAGAAAATCTTCGATTTCTTCCTCGCCATACAAAAGAGATCTATTGAAAAAACTGGCCAACTACAAATACAGTTACCGCGTTCGTCCAGTCAATACTTGTATTTTCTCATATGTATGCATAGTGTGGTCTACCCAAGACTTGTTTTAAACATTGCCTACAACAACATTCATAAATTTAGAAGGCTCAGTTTCACCTGCTTGGTTACATGCAGAACTTTTATCTTCACTATTCATAAAGTCAGCTTTTCACCATGCTTTCACTGCAACTATCCTGGATTAAGTTTGCGCTTTCTTTGAGTATTCTAGGGTTTAGGCTTTGACTATTGATTGGGAATGTGAATGGTCCAACCGCTCAAGGTTGGCTATCAGGCCTAGCGCACACCATACCACAAATACACGACTAAAGTTTTTACATACTAATCCCCTCATCATACCTCCACCTACCAAAAAGTAGAGGCTATTCCACTATCAACTGGAACTATCTTGTATGTGCAAAAATTGCCTATACTCGGTGATTTTTGCATACTGCTTTATGGTCCTCACGAGTGATGCTAATTGCATGTGAATGAACCAGAAAAGCAGCTGTTCACTGTAACCGCACATCACACGTCCAGCTTACTCCAGCCAATTGTTTGGAAGCCGGTGTAAAGAAACTGAGTGTCCCCTGAGAAGTGTCTTACTACCATGCCAACATGTACGGAATAAACCGTGACCTTATAGACGATGCCATTTGGGTTCAGTTCTGAAACAAATGATGCATACACACCGATGGAGAACACCATAGACAGATGGGTGGTAGGACATTCAGTAACACGGACACTGTAGTATTGCCCCGGCTCTTAGTCGTGATCTTAAGCTTCCAAATCCTTCCGACTGTGGTTGGAAAAAGGACGCGCAGTATGCAACTACTCTGTACGCAAGATCCAGAAGCATCAAAATCATTTTATGAACTAATTCGCTGCTGTTTACATCGAAAGTGTGCAAAAACTGCAAGTGTACTCTGAGTGCACTGACTTGTGAGGATGTCGGAACAGTGTGAACCACATAGTTACTGAGTACAAGTCTCTTTATCAACTTATGTACCGTATGTGAAATTATAAGTTACATTTTACGGTGTCTCTATGGCAATTTCTGCAGTGGGTCACCAACCGCCGTGTACCAACCCTATACATTTCCAGAGGGCACACAGTTGATTGATGTATTCAGCCTATAAACCATTGTCATAGACCACAGCCCATCATTTTCTGTAAGTAATCCTGCTTAAATTGTGTAAATTTTGGGATATCAGGCATGCTCACATATGACGTCATTGTGAGGTTATCAAATTCCTTGGGCTGATTGGTGGTATCAATGGATAGAGGGAGATTAATACATAAGAATCGTATCAAATCACTCAATGGTGGCTGATAGGATTTCCTAAAGGGGTTTTGCAGCAACCCCACACCCTGTCGCTAGCCGTATTACAAAAACAAGGTTTAAAACGGAAAAGTAAGGTATATAGGGGTGAAGTACCCTTAAAGATCAATTTGTCTGACATTGTACAAACATGCACTTTGTATGACATGTCACAGTCTCCAGAATGGCTAGTAACAATTTTAATTTTTGGTAATTAAAAGCATCTTAATTTTATCACATTTGATACGAAAATCAGCATTTTCGATCAAAAAAAGTCATTGACCTCTACCATTCCCCCGGGGTCAATCTCAAAATGGCTCCATGTCTGAAAACAATGTTTGGGGTATGTACTACAACACTGGAAACTTTCATGCTTTTATCAAAAAATGCACAATCCTTCCATTATGAGAGTTAAGCAGTTACACTATAATGTGACAATCAAAGTATGTCCTCATCGTAAGCACCGCCCAATTCATCGATGACAACGTTTTCAGATACTTGCCAATATCGATGACGTCGCCCGTCAAAATTACCATATCGATTTTTGCACGGCCTAATTAGCATACGATTCAAAGCAAAATAGTTCACTCGACGAAGTTCTTGACAGCTGCGAGTGCGAGTGAGTCCGTACGGTATGTG
Source organism: Ophioderma brevispina (assembly GCA_023653785.1). Lineage (NCBI taxonomy): Eukaryota > Metazoa > Echinodermata > Ophiuroidea > Amphilepidida > Ophiodermatidae > Ophioderma > Ophioderma brevispina. The sequence goes on along the minus strand of JAMKCH010017624.1, from coordinate 57,604 downwards.
ATATGGCAGATGGGCTAGTTGTAGCCCAGCTCTGCAGAAATAAAAGTCCCCAGTAAAAGCTATTCCCACCTTCCCTGCACAAACACACTGAATATGAGACCAGACTAGGGCATACGTCAGTCATTTTATCAAATATTCATGATATCCGTACTGCAGTGACCAGTCAAAATTGCCACTCACAGACATGACAAGTGATTTTGAACATTAAATTAAAATGATGAATCCTGACCCGCGTATCATCATGCCACGCAAATGTGGCGTGTGGCGAACATCCCAAAATTCAAGCCAGAAATGCAGTCTAGTTCACAAATTCACGCCGAGACACGCACCTCCTAGTCTAGAAAAGAACTTACCTCGAGAACTTGCGATGACAAATTGACAAGGCACCTCCAACATACTGCACAATTAATAAAGCTAAACTTTTTCGGTCGAACCATGGCTGAACGATGCAATGAAACTACGTGTACTACGATACAACATCGTTCACTACAATGACTGAAATTCACATTTGTAGTAAACATATCACATCAGTACACGTAGCCGTAGCTTCAAATACGCTCATTGTGTCATGGTCAGCACAGTACCATACATGCAGCTAGCTCGATTAATCCTTCACCGGGATCCTACACAGTGACAAAACGATGCATGTAATTTCACCGGGCCGTTTTCACAGCAGCAAGAGTGTTCGCCATTTTACATTCCCAGCTAGCGGTATCAGGGCTCCTCGCTGTCATGGCTGTATTCGCTTTGTTTTGAATCAGTTACCAAAACCCAATAATTGAATGGTTATTGATCAGTACCAATAAACTCGTATTCTGGGAACTATTTTAAGCGAACGATGACATCATCATTGACCAATCAACGATCGCTATAGTTTCGGAAGAAATATCCCGAAAATCAATGAGTAACAAAGAAAAGGAAATATTTGCGAAAAGGCTTTGATTTTCGACTCAGCTTTGAGCGGTCCAGAGAGGGGCGAACTCACACAAATTGAATAAATAATCAAAGCCTTGATAAAAGGCTATCATTACTGGAGAATTTTTTTAAAACTCTATATACGAACACGTAAAAGTGTAAAAAGTATATGCCATATTACAACATGTTCCGGCTGTCTCCGGCGTGTATTTGTTGCTGTTTTTATTAAATACGCAGTGTTTGTAGTTTGTACATCTTTTGGCTAAATTTGAACGTATTGACCCGGAGGGGCCGTCTTGGAGTTTCATTGGGCCCATGCTCGTTCCATGGGTTCTGAAAGTGATCCCTAACGGGACCAATTTTCAGTTAAATTATACCTGGCCCCTAATTTCCTGATCTCTATTGGGGCCAGGAAGAAGCAGGGAGTTTGACTGGGGATCCCATCCCCGGCCCATCCCTTACGCCTCCCCACCCAACCCACTCACTCACTGGTTACGCTACTGGTCTTATCTGAACTTTATTCCAAATGTGTAATTAATTCTTCTTCTTGCGTATGAGGCAGCAGCTAAATATGTTGTAAACGGTGGAGCCAGCTCACTGTTGATTGGTTGGGGTTTGAGAAGTCTATATCCACCGGTGGACGAAAGTTAGGGCACTCATTGAGAATGTGATCCGCAGTCTGTGATGGAGAACCACATTGGCAGGTCTACGATGGCCGCAGCCCCCATCGGTGCATATTGCTGTTGAAGCGCGACCGACTCCTGTGCGAATCTGGTGGCCCATTCCTTGCGTGGAAGAGTGTTACCAAGTAGTAGGTCTGTCATAGGTGTAATACTGAGTTGATCTGGTCTTGAAGTATCTAGCCAGGCAGTATTCCATGTCTGTAAGATGTTGAATGGGGAGCTGGAGAGTGTAGCAGCGTGTCGACAGAAAGGTTGACGAGAGCACAGTCTCTGTATGTCGAGATGGTATGATTCTTTGACAGTGTTATGCAACAGGTGCTTGTTGTCCAGCAGAGCCTTATTCACTAGTTTGTGCGTGTGGTGTTCTCTCCGAAGCACTGCGGGTGCAATAAAGCACTGGTAGAAACTCAGATGAAGAAGGACGGAGACCAGTGAGGTAATTAAATAAGAATAATTTACTGGGTGGGCCAACTTTAATTAATTGACCCAAAAAGTATGGAAATATAATTTACTGGGTGGGTGTTATGACGTCTCGTGGACGCCTAAGGTCAGAAATACCTTTCAAACACAAATAAATGAGCCTGTGCACAAGTGATCTGAATTTTATATAATATAACAGTTTTCATGATCTTTGATTGGTTTAGTTCAAGAATTTGGTATGTCCAAACAACATTACCTAAATCAAAATTACACAATTAGTTAAGATTATACTTAGAGTTCTCAATTGTCCTGTGTTGAAAGCGTTGCAGCTCAACGATATGTCCTCACAGTGAAGACTCCAAAATGACAGCATGCAAAGTCACACATAAATATCCATGGTATATTCCATAAGAATCTTCTCAGTCTTGAAGATAATTCTGTCCAGCAGTTCAAGACGACGGGGCTTTCCCTCGACGACACTAATGTTCCACAATAATAAAATCCAGGTATTATACCACCATCAGTCTGTCGCTATGTCCTCATATAGGACCACAAACTGGAATCCCTTTTTGATTCCAAAAACTGAAACTCTTTGGCTTAAAAGACGACAGCAGGCAATTTAGCTATCAAGCTCCGGCGGCATCCAAAGTATTAAATCCTGGCACTAGATGTAGAACTCAAATCTACCATTATTGTAGATTAAACTAGCTATAATTATACTGTATAGCTCCAGCGCTCTGGTTTAGCTCCTGATTACAACTGCTGGCCTCAGTCTTTCAATCACAAGTATTATTTAACTTCCCACAGCTAGATTCCCCTTTCTAACAATAATCATTACATCATCATCATGCATAAACATAACCTAGCACCATCAAATCAGAATTCACAAAAATTACATCACCTGAATCACATCACTTTCCATATATAACTTTGTGGGGAAATTCCCTGATCTTACAATGTTTTGATCTCAAAGCATAAACAAGTTGACTCAGTTACTAAGTTTACATCTTGGGGAATTCCCCACTTCCCCTATTGAGCAATCTAGCAGGTGCAGCTTGCAAAAACAAACTAGGATATTCCCCTTTCTCTCTTTTATAGTAAACAAAGTACTTTTCCCGTGTGAAAACTTTTCTTAAATAAAATTGAGAAAATAATATTTTAATCAAAATTTTGAGGGTAATATAACAGTGGGCCAACTATATTTTCCAGAATTACTCAACAAATTTGCTATTTAAAAAAAAACAACAACGAAAAGTATATGGTGTCAACAATGGATTATTTGATTAAACTTCTAAGTATATTATACCATCATATGTAACAGTAACAAGATATACAACATCAAGAGACACGAGCACATTTACAGAAAAGTGCACTCCATTTTTCAAAACTTCTTTTAAACATATTTAGAATGCTTTCCAATGTATTGGGTTGTACCTGGACCTATCCAAAGCTTGCGATACAATGAAGTGAATAAGCCCATGCAACTCCGTCTTTATGTATAAAAGGATTTAGTATGCTTCTCTATGGGGTAGACAGAAAACCAAGTTCAAAATAATGTTTTTGGTTTTCTTTTCCGCTTGTTTGTTCAATAAACCTTTCAAACGTTCTCAGAGGTTGTTCTACAACCAATCAAATTTAGAGAATTTTGTATCCTAAAAAATCTCCTTGTGTCTCTTTAATGTTGTATGAAAGGGTTGCGATATTGTGGTATTGAGTGCATAACTAAGAGTATCACTACGCTAAGAAATCATATGAGACAGGACTTCAATGATACTGATCACATGTTTTGTGCAGACCTTCTCATGAAAATTTGAAATCATAAAGCCTAAAAAACATGGGTATTTTCAGAACTTAGAATAAGAAGGTTGAAGAATTTAATTCTTTTATGAAGAAAGTATTGAGGTTAGCTAATATTATTTTAACTGGTATCACTTTTCCTACAAATCAATATAGGAGTAATTATGAATTGTAGTGCCAGTTCAATTTGTCCTTTTTTAAATAATAATTTAAATGTAAAAGTGGATTAAGGCCTTTTTGGAAATGAGCTCTTTATTTAGACTTGTATGTGCAATTTTTTTTTTTAGTGTTCCATTCCACCAGGCTTACTTGCCCCCAAGTCACAAGGTGATACAGCAGACAGGGATTTCAGCACATTGCAATATAACATATTACTTTCCCGTCTCTGTGTCCTCTAAAGATGGTGATCTTTATAGGCCTTTAGTAAAGTTTGTCACTCCAACTACCCTGAATACCATAATTGTTAGGTGTAGAGTCACACGATGCCTATTCAGGATATTGTTTGCAACTTCATCAATATATTTTTGGGCGAGATAATTTACTGCGCGCGTCAAATAATTAACTGGGTGGGCCATTTTGGGTCATTGGGCAGACTGAATTTACTAGGTGTGCCAAATAATTAACTGGGTGGGCCATGGCCCATCCAGTGTCTATGTTATTTACCTCCCTGGAGACAACCAGTAATGGTTCTGAAGGTCTTGTTGAGTACTGTGTCCAGCTTCTTTGTGTGAGAGCTGTTGCACCATGCTGAGGCGGCATATTATTATTACAAAGCATTTATATAGCGCTCCACGAAGACCGGAGCGCTTAACAAAAATATAACAGAGGAGGAAAAACAAAGAACAAAATTATGGAAACAAGTGAGTTTTCAGCTGACACTTAAACACAGGCAAGGACTACACTTCACGGAGAGATACAGGGAGATCGTTCCAAAGACGAGCAGCAGCGATTGTAAAGCTCATGTCACCAGCACGTTTGCAAGATCTCGAAACAATGAGCCGGGTACGATCTGATGATGAGCGCAGTCGTTGCCTACATTCAGCAGGATCCGTGTTCTGGAGATGCATCATGGCTGATAGATAACTAGGAGCAATATCATTTAAGGCTTTGTAGACATACAGCATAATAACATGTATGACAGCTTGTTGAAAAAAAATAAATTGCATTTGCCCCTGGAGAAGACTAGTCTATCCACCCCTTTTCCTTTATGCAAATTTTGGTACGGTTTCATTTGTTTTGATCAATCCGGCGGTGCCGGTGGGTACTTTCCCTTGTGGCTATAGCCAAGGGCAAGGCCGTCAGGGTGGGTTCCTTTTTCTATTTTTGTTTTTACCTGACACATCGCAATCTGCCTTCAAGGAGTAAGTAGGTTCAAAAATTTTGTTTCCCGCCCTCCCTCCCTGAGGTATTCTGGCATGCTTGTGTTTTGTTTTCCCTCATTTTCACCCTTTATTTCATTTGGCTGACACTTTGCCATTTAATAAACACTATTTTGTGTTAAAAAGTGTTGATTGGGCATTTATGGTGCATTGGTGTTTAATTACTATAATTAAAATTTTCGGTCTTATACAGTTACGGGTAGTAAACAACATAAATTTTGTAGCATTTTATGGTAAGTTATAACAAAAGTTCGTTACTGGTTATTCCCCTAGGTACCTTACCTCTCGGATTGTAGCGGGCATTTTGCCCTACTTCTATCCTAAATTTAATACTATCCATTTTAGATAAATGAACTGCAATGCTCCTGGTACAGGCAAGTCATACAGTGTACATTCATATCTAAATTTGCTGATCTTTATCACAGTTTGCCGAGTTTTATTCCTCTCCAAAATTTAGCTGGGTCCTCCTTGGTACCCAATTGATTGGGTGTAATTTAAGGGTAACTTAAACACATACCATTTTGTTCGGTCATTATGTAATTTACTTATAGGTGCTCAAAAGAGCTGATATGGGTGTATTTAAGGGGAATTACACAACCAGTTTTGTTTGGTCATTAGGTTTTACTTAATAGGTGCTCAAAAGAGCTAGAGTAGCGCCGAGTAGCTACTCCAAATTTTGGTAATTAGGTAGTGTTACTTAATGGGTGAGCGTGAGTAATTCCTTACCTCCACATTTGTTTCGGTCATTAGGTATTTACTTTAAATGGGTGCATATTTTCCTCTATTAATTGCCCGTGGGATATTTTAGATGATGATTACGAGGTTTAAGAACTCTTAAAGCTAGCTTAACTTATTTTCTTCTAGTTGCCTGGTAATACGGTGTAGCCATGGGTGAAATAAAGTGGTTACTACTCGTGAGACCATACTCCACACCCTCGTATCTTGTGTCTATTCTTCTATCTGGGGGCAATTTGTATAGACTTCTTTGTCTAACATGGAGCCAATAACGTTCCCTAAGCAAATCAGTAGAGGACTGGTCCAGTCCGCCAGCCAGCACCACCGTGCCAGCCTTTTTCTGCAGCGTTGGAAGACGAGTGAGGTCACATCACGCATCCAAGAAGAAGAGAGTTTGCATAGTCAACGGCGTAGAATAACCATCCCCTCTAACAACATGCTGACACGCATCAGTGTGATGAAACGCTGTATACGTCAGAGGTTATGTATGTGAAAATTTACAGATTTACAAATAAGAAAGTTTCTTTGAGAAAACATAGTGAGAGACTCATCGAAGTGACGCCAAAATTCTTGAATTGATGTGATCTCTGGATGGATATTTCACCTAACTCAAAGTAATGTTGAAAGAGCAGCAAAACTTTCCTTAGCGATAAGAAAAAGCTATGTCTTATCCTGGTTTATTGAAGCGTTTTACTAATCATTCCAGCAGCGCTGTAGACCAGAGCTACGCGGGGTGGCGTAGAGTCCGTTGGGCTGGCACCCCGAGGTTATTCCTCGAATATACCTTGGCGCATACGGTCTCGAGGTGCTGCCGAGTAGGTAAGCTCCGATTAAAGCTTCATTCCCAGATAGGTTGGCGTAGGATTGTATGCAAAAGGCGCTCCATTGAGGTTGATTTGAAGCTGGCGATGAGCCTCTTTGGTGTCGAGGTGGAATTCAGTAGCGGTGGTCTTGGCTTCGCTCAGCTTCAGTCTCCAGGTCTTGAGATATACTGCAAGTAGGACCATATCTGCAGTAAGTGTACTTTCTACTTCTGTCCAGCTGCTGTCCGAGTGGAGAAGGGCAAGATCATCGGCGTAGCCTTATTGTCTAGATGTTGTTTGAGGTAAATCGCTGATACAAGTTGAACAGCATGGGAGCCAGTACAGATCCTTGTGGTACTCCGTTCCTCAGACGACGCCTCTTCCCATCACTGGTCTTGATAATAAAGCTACGGTTTTGCAAGCATGTAATTAATTGAGGATATGCTGCAAGGTTAAACTGGTGTGAAACTTACGTACGTATACGTAATTTTCTATGTGAGATAGCAAAATAGTGGGTGTACTACAAGAAGAATTTTTTTTGAATAGCACAGGGTTTTCAATGAAAAATCGCTCAATTTGGTTGTATTTTTTTGACTCACCCTGTATGAAATTTTCGGGATATTTGCAACAGTACCTTCTTACAGTACAACAAATAATAAAAAGTCGTATGCTTTTGTTCAACACCTATGGCGCCTTGCACAAATTGTTGCGTTTATATTGGGACACGCTGTAGATTTGGGGGTAAGAAGGTAGAGAGAGAAGGAAGGAGTGAGCAGGTGGTATAAATTCTAGACATATAGATATTCGTACTAGCCGAATAAATAATTTGAAGCGGGTGGGTAAGATCTGGAGTGGCAGAATTTTTTCACACAAGATCGTACCAACGACGCCAAAAAAAATCACCTGAAAAGTAAAAAATAACACCCCGTTTCTTTTGAGTTTTTGAAGGAGGGGGGCGTCGATGCCCTCAAACAAACCATTTCGCCTCCAAGAATCGTCACAATCATTTTGCGTCAATTAGGTGGCTGCTCAAAGACATGCCTTACAAGCGCACAAGCCTACCTAGATTGAGTATCTTGCCCAGGGACACAAACACAATGACCATAGTGGGGCTCGAACTCACGATTTTAACGGTCTAATGATCACGAGTCCTGCACTTTTCCGCTAGACCACACGGGTTCTCAGTAATGAGTGAACTCTAATAACCCGGGAGCTAGCACACATTTGTAACACATCTCAAGTACTAAAGGTTTGAGTGATTAAATATGTTGACAGACTGACAGGAACCCCTGAAACGTGATTCTTAAGTGCCGCAAGTGGTGCCATAAGGAGAGGGGGCCAAAACAAAGTTTGTACAGGGGTCAAATTTGTAAATTGATCGAATCATGTTGAAAAAGGGTCAATTTCAGTTGTACAGGGGTCAAATTTTAAAATTGCTCCGATTTGGATACAAAATGGTGCAAATTATTGGTGGAGCTCATAGGATAAAATTAAAGAATAGTTTGAGTGTCTCAAATGCTTGCTAAAGAAAGTAGGGGGGTAACAAGATCAAGTCCCATTGAATGCAATGGACGTTGACCTTCTGTGCCCCCTACATCGGAAACTAAGCATTTAAGACAGTCAAAACTATTCCTTATTATTGATTTTTGCTGTTTTTAGCCTATAACTCTGAAACTTTAGGCTGTACATATTACAAACTATACCTTTTCTGAATCCGTATGGTTAGGCACATAACATGGTGTGCTTTTCAACATGATTGGATCAATTTACAAATTTGACCCCTGTACAAACTTTGTTTTGGCCCCTCTCCTTAAGGCACCACTTGCGGCACTTAAGAATCACGTTTCAGGGGTTCCGGTCAGTCTGTCAACATATTTAATCACTCAAACCTTTTTGTACTTGAGATGTGTTAAAAATGTGTGCTAGCTCCAGGGCTATAACGTCAGTAACCATTGTTATACAGTTACCTTTGCATGTAGTGATGTGATGCCAACATCAACAGGGATACTCAAGTCAAAGTAACCATTGGATCCAGCATCTGTAACAAGAACCACAAAGTTAAAGGTGCAACGAGAGATTTCAAGTCATTTACATTTTCTGTCATATGTAGTGATTTCATATAGATTAGACAGTCAGTAGATTCTCTCTCCAGTATTTGGCTACCAAAGTAAATTGAAAACACAAGTTGATTTGCATATGCTTATATTTCAATAGAAAACACAGGCTGAAATTTCTATTTGCTCCTATCATTAGAAGCAGCCAATGTCCAGAAAATGCCCATTTTTGTCAATTCTTATGTTTGTATGGGTCCAAATGTGGGAAAATATCGGATCGAAAACATAATAATGATAATTTTTTTATGATTTTCGCCCAATATTTATTGGTCTCGCTATGAGTTTTAAAATATTGGGCTCGACTGCGTCTCGCCCAATATTTTTGCAACTCACAGCTCGACCAATAAATATGGGCTCAATCAATCCAATTTTATATAAGAATTGTCTAGGTCTATCTAGGAGGGTATGTGCAAAATCTGTCCAGAAATGCTAGGCGGATAAGATCCAATCAAAATCCTCACAACATGTGTCAAGGAAAGCCCACGTTTGTCCACAAAGTGTCCAGGCTTGTCTGGAAATGTCTAGATTAGGTATTACGTTCTTCTGCCATCCCAGACAGACTGACTGTCTACAGATCACACAAACCATTGTCTATCTGGCTTACCACTCACGAGTTGGGAGATAAGAACTCGATTGGCAATAGTCACAGCTCACTGATCACAACTTCACTGTAGAGCAGGAGCAGAATATCATGGGATCCTTATTTAAGGAGTTCATTCATGCCCGTCTGGTTTGACACCTTTGCAAAATGTTCATCTTTGCATAAGTATTCCAAAATTGTATAGTTTGTACCACTTACGACCATTGGTTTTGGAGCTATAGGATAAAGAGAACTTTAATGGTAAAAAAAAATTTGCTCTTGCAAATTATTGCCCGAGGAAAGAGGATTCCTAAAAAAGTATAGTTTTGGTTATGTTAAATGTTTACTTACCGATATAAAGGTATAAGAAGGTCAATCCTGATTAGATTATGTTGCCCTGTGGCCTATTTAGTCACATAACATGATGCATTGCAGATGCTACAAACTATTCCTTATTTTAACATATTATGCTACATGAACTTTTATTTTCATTTTTTTCCAAAATTGGAGCAACTTCTGATGTTGACCCCTGCACAAATATAAATTGGCCTTTTTTACAATTTTATCCACTTTTAGCCCTTAACTCCCAAACCAATGGTCATAGATGGTACAAATTATACGTCTTTGGAGTCCTTATGACTAGAAGGACAATATGGCAAACTTTTAAACATGTTGGAGCATTTTAACAGTTTGACCCTGTGTGAAAAAAGTGACACCACACTTTGAGACCACTAACTACACACTACACAATATTGGTGATTGGATGGGGTACTCATGCTCTATGAAACTTGCATTGAAAATAAATTATGACATTGCAGAGGCTTTAGAAAATATGCTGCAACATAAATCTAAAAGAGTGAAAATCACTCTTTCAAGAGAGAATTTTGTTCATCAATGAATTGTCACTCTCAAAAGAGGGAACCTAAACTCCAACAAACACTGGTCCCTAGAGTCACTCCTTGAAGGAGTGATTTTTACTCTTTTACAATTTAGAGAGTAACACGACATATTCAAGAGGACTCCATGCAGTATCAACATGTATATAATAATCAAAACTTTGTAAAGTCATGTCAGCGTTTGCAATCTGTTATGCATATGACATCCCGTCCGTGTTATAAGTAAAAACAGAGGTTCTATTCAATTGGCCACAATTTCGAACCCGAATCAAACAGGGTTTTCTGTATTGAAAAGACCTGAAATTGGGAGCCCTATTAGGTTGAAGTTTTTTGGGACACTCTGTACCTTGCGTTGATAAAGAGGGTCCATACTAACTACGGAAGGTGTCAAAGCTTAGCTGTAGTGGAGCATGAACGATGAGCCAGGGTCCATGCTCTCGCTCTACTGTAGGTTGACATGTTGGTGTTAGTTAGTTAAATCAACGTTTTAAATCCGGTTTTGTTCCTGCTAAACGGTTGTGGCGGGATTCACATCACTCTCAGCAATACTAAGGATTTATTGGAGCAAAAGATAATTGACCGGATGCCCTTCCTGACGCCAATCCATAGTTTTCGGCGGTGAGCCTAGCCTTTGGGCAACCATGCCCACCACGCAAGGCAGCGTGTGCTGGATGGTCGCCATTGCCTCGCCAGAGGCGAATCCCTTGTAGGTAGATCTTCGTTTTCATTCTACCATGGTAACCAGCTACCCTCCTCTTCAGATTTCCTTAGAAACTCGATGGAGGTGACGGTTTACCAGTAGCAGGCCCTCAAAGGAAACCTGACCTAAGGTGGTACAATATAGTTTTATAATATTATCAACTGATGTATTGCTACTTCCATGATATTTTTCTAATAATCACTTTATTCTATATGATATTAGTCGCGTACCGTCCGGAGGGGGGATTTGCTAACCCCGACTTGTTGATTTAGGTTAAGGGGTAGCTATTTAGGTTAACCTAGCGTTTTAGGTTAAGGGGTAGCTATTTCATATTAGGTCATTATATAATAAAGTGAGTTTGCCGCTGTCTAACCTGCTGCCTCGTGATGTTTTGTCTCCCGTTTTTCGTTCGTTTTGTTGCCTATTTGAGTGTGATTGCAAACTTTATTTTTCATCAATGTTCTGATGAACATGTTTGGAACATTACTGATGAAGTATTTGGACACGAATCTTTGTCGGAGGTAAGTACAAGCCAGCATTTGGATTTTGAAAATCTGTACGTGAGTAACTATTATACCGACATTACACAACACACAGTGGTCAATTTTGACCCGGGCATTGCTCACCTCACTCCGTGGTCAGGACAAATCGATCAACCTGCAGTGACCAGTGAACCATCTATTGTGTATTATTCCCGTGATGAATTACTTTACCCAGGTATTGCTCACCTGACTCCGTGGTCAAAACAAATTGATCCACCTGTAGTGACCAGTGAATCATCTACTGTGCATTATTCTCGTGATGAATTACTTTCCTTTAGACATACACAAAAACAAACATTGCAACGTCATACTGTTGATCATATAAAATTATTGGGGATTTTTAAAAGACAACGAGGCCGCAGAGCAGGAAAACATCTTCGTAAGAAAATCCCGCTTCGTGTTTCCAACAGAGCTTATGGGTTTAATTCTCAATGCGACACCAATTCTCGAAATGTTCAACAAATTAACCGAAATAATCTTCGCCATATTTCTCTTTTACCACAAGAAAGAAATGTCAACTCGTATAATTTTCCCAGTATGTACTTGTGCAATGCTCCGTCCATCAATAACACAATGGATATGTCGATCTAATTGTCATTGATGATACAATTTTTGATATTTGTGGTAACTGAAACGTGGTTTAACTCGGATAGACCTCCCGAATACTTCGATATTGATGGATTCTTTCTCCTTTCACGTTCGCGTTCTGATCGTCGAGGAGGTGGTATATCACTGTATTGAATTTTTTTTCAACCATTGTATCACGTGTCCGTTCCAAATTAACTTGAGGTTATTGTGATTCAGGTACAGCCCTAAAGACTCCCACTGTTCAATCTCCACACTAATTATGCTGCTGTTTATGTTTCCTGACAAGAATTATTAAGACCTGATGCTAACCCATTCAGGACACAATAGACAATTTGCGGACTAAACATCGGCCGCTGGATGTGTATTTTGGGGACTTTATCAATTAAATGATCTGATTTATGTAAAAACAACACATTCATTCAAGTTGTTAACAGCCCCTAGGTGATGCTATATTGGGAAAACCACAATTATTACCAATGGTTTGCCGAGTCTACTACACTACTTCAAATTGTAGACGTCCCCCTATTGGACGTAGTGATCATTCGATCTACAGTCTATGATATCCCGATGCAATAGTAAATATAAGGTTTCAATAAAACAGAATTTACTAGAAGTACGTCCCATTAAGGCTTCTGGCATTCGGAAGTTTGGTGCTTGGATTGCTCAACATGGCTGGTCTTAGGTGCATAAAGCCAGCAACGTGGCTGATAAACCAACGCTTTTTATCAAACTTTCATGAACCGTATGGAAATTCATTTTCCAACACGTAAAGTTAAACAGTGCCATTTCAGACAAGCCATGGATTTCTAACAAAACAAGGATCTTATTCGTCGACGCCAGGAATTTTTTTAATTACTCCAAACCCGCGCTGTGAGGTTTTTATAGAAATAGATGCAACAGATCAATTTTGTAGAATAACAATGAATATTATAAAACAGATTCAAAAATATAAACAATCACACCCTGCTGAGGTGGTATAGACACATAACAGTCATGACAACTTACAATCAATCACAAACATTAATAAAACCCCCACCCGATGTAGATCCAAACGATACTATTGACTACTAATAGTATTAATAATCACTTCCAGCTCAATTGGAAAAAGATCCGCCATTGGATATTTCAGACCTACCCTCTATCTTCTGCTTTTTCAGCCTACTACCGTGAAATTTACCATGGGATGTTCACTTGAGACTTTCCAAGATTGGTAAGAAGAAGGCATGTGGTCCTGACGGTATACCAGTAAAACTCATTCGCGAATTCACGATGAGCTTTGGTGAACCACTTTGTCACATTTGAACGCCTCATTTAGCGAAGGAGTCGTTCCATTCAGTGGAAGGGCTATTGTTGTGCTATACCTAAACCAACCCCCCAACATGGGATATACTTAGACCAGTTTCCCTAACGGATCATTTTGCCAAATTTGCCCGAATCCTTTATTACAGACTGGGTTGATTGGGTACATTGAGGGCAAATGACGATTGTCAATTTGGTAACCGGAAAGAGCGATCTACTAACAACAACTACACATTTGGTTAAGCTTCTTAACAATATCACGAAACATGCCGATCAAAACCAAAGTCTTTGCTAAATTATTATAACTACCTGAACTTCAGTAAGAGGTGTTTGAATCGTGTTGACCATAACATTGCAATCCCTAAATTGTTGAGCATGTGGTGCACGCCCTTCTTTAATAAAATATTCCCTGGGTTTGTGATTTTTCTGTCCATAGAGACTACAAATGTTTTAGTATCAAAATGTTTTATTCTGAGTGGGGGGCCCAACTTAAAGGGGGTGTTCCACAAGCACCCTCAACGGTTGTGGTCACTATACTTAGTCTTGTTAACGATGCTGACGTTGTTGAAGACAATGGTAAACTCGCTCTAAAATAAATTTGACGACCTAACACTGCAAAACTCGTTTTACTAAAGAAAGTAACTGTTCATCAAGAATGGAATTTGAACCAATTTGATGAATGGTCAAATCACAATAACATGAATCTAAACCCGCCAAGTCTGTATATGAATCACTTTTGTAGAATCCACCTGTACTTACTGCCCCCATTACGCTTATTTGAGCAAGATCTTATGTAGGGACGTTGTAAAGATCCTTGGCATAAAAATGGCTAAACTCTGAAGTGGGATACCCCCCCAAAAAAAACCAGTGTTGATATCCATTAAGCGTGCTAGTGTAGACTTTTTAATGAGAGTACGCTAAAAAAAAAAATCGGGGCTTAATATGCAGACTTGATGACAATTTATATATGGGTTTTGTTCGGCCACTACTCGCATATGCCGTCCTGTCTAGGCACCTGGTTTGACTTGAAAGCAACATTATGATGGGAACGCATAACAAAAGGGGCATGGTAGAATTTCAATAGGTTTAACAAATTAACTCCTATCAAACGCCCTTGGAGACATGCAGTATCAGGAATTACTGAACGCCGTGATCAGAGGTGGCCGTGAATTTGCCAAAAAATAGTGCAATCTGAAATTTCAACATTGGCTCCAAATTTCAGATACCAAAAATTACGCTATTCTAATAAGCTCACCGTTCCTAAATCACGTACAGAAAGCTCATAAATAGTGTCAATACCTTATGGTAAAGTTAGGGAACATACTTTTTAATTACTTACCTTCCTTTTAACACATCTGTTTTTGAATCAGTTTGACTTTATCTACTGCCATGGCAATATTGTAGTTTTGGTGTGTTTTTGAAATGGATTATTGTTTAAATTCACCAGAATGAAATTGGTTTTAATTGATTTATGTTCTTTTATGTTAATACGTATTTTTATTGTGATATTGTAATTATTCAGCCTTAATGGCTGCGATACAATATTTTAATACACCAATAATACCACAATCATCAAGATCAATCTATCATCCCGCATCCCATGTTCAGAATGTACCCCCATAACCTCATATTTTTCTTAACCCTCGTCTACCTGATCCTTTTTTTTCCGCACAAAACTCGGGTGGGGATTACCACCCCCCAACCCTCTGATTTTCGTTACTGAACATCCGATTCCTGGATGATTTGGTACCAAAGGATAGCTTTATAGAGTTTCGTTCTTCTTCCTTCTTTCCATTGATACCAAAAAAGTACCAACATCCCCATTATGGACGTAAAGCTATGACGTCATACTGAGGGAATGCCGAAAATACGAATATGGGTGGAAATGGTATTTTTCCCAAACTGTATTTTGTTTCTTTCTTCAAGTCTGGCTAAGTGTGTATCCTGAGTCTCAGTCGATTTCGTGCTGACAGATCGTACGCTCTATATGATCTTCTCGATATACGCCAACTACAGAGAAGTGCAGAGAACAACAGAAAGCACTCTACTTTGCTTTCATAGACCTGACCAAAGGCCTTGACCTGGTTGCAGAATGGTAACTGTTTCAAATCCTCCAGAAGATTGGCTGTCCACCAGGCTTCTTAGCACATAGATCTTTCCACAACACCGACATGAAATCAACGGTACAGTTTGACGGGCAGCCCTACATATCCTGTTTGAATTCGCATTGTGTTAACAGGATGTGTTTTGGCCGCAACGCTCTTTGGGATATTCTTTTCAGGACTTCTGAGCAAGCACGTCGGTACAGCCACAGAAGGCATCTACATGCCACATACCAGGTCTGATCTCCTCCGCTCGTCAATCACTGCACGCCTTAAGCTAATACAAAGGTTCGTCAATAGTGATTCGACATGTTGTTCGCTGATTATGCTGCCTTACTTCACATCCAAGCGGAACTTCGCTGCTCTAGATCCGCGTTCCTCCACAGGAAACATGTAGGACTTCGGACTTGTCAGCAGTTTGAAGAAGACAAGGTCCTTGCCCAAGATGCTCAAAACCACCTGTCATCACAATTGACAATCACACACTTGAGGCTGTTCAGGACTTCACCTACCTATGGTCCACGAACCCACAGGGACAAGTACTGTCCTCTCGATGCAGAAATCGGCAACGCATTGGTAAACTTGCAGCTGCTCTGGCCCGCTACAAGCGTGTGTGGGACACTCCGAAGCTGTCCATTAAGCCAAAGCAGCAGGTTACAACGCCTGCATCATCAGCACATCACTGTATGGTAGTGAGACTTGGACTACATCTCTAGCATGAGCAGAAACCCAACAGCTTCCATCTGCGCTGTATTAGACGCATTCTGGTGTCACCTTGGAAGGACATGGTGCCAACCTTCCAGAGCTCCTGACTCGAATTGGCCTCCCCATCATCTAGCATTTTCTTAGACAACGCAGACCTCTCCTATGGCTGGGCCATGTCCTTCGAATGGACGATGGCCGCTAACCGAATATATCATTAATGCTGAGCGACATCATGCAAGAGGAAAGTTGGTCGACCCATCTCCCGCAAGGATCTTTGGAAGCGTGATATGTGTACCCTAACATCGACATTGGGTGTCTGGGGTATAAACTTGCTGACAACGTCACCCTGCGTAGAACGTGAAGCCACCATGGCTTGAAGCAACAGTATCATCAGCCATTTGATAAGCATCGAGCTACAGAAAGCGGCACAGGTCCTCTTGGATAGTCCATGGCTGTTGACTCCATATGTGTAGCACTGTGCAGAGACGGCACTCCAGGATTGGGCCTCTTCACCACGCGGCGCCTGTTCACCTAACCTGTAACTTAAGGTGGGGGCGCTTAATCCATAGTCGCTTGCGACGGACCGGAGGCCATTAACCATGAGTGACTCAACGCGCCTTATTATATACTAAAATCTCTCATTAATGAGCGAGGGTTACAATCAGACGGACGTACTCACCACTGAAAGAAATATAAATAATTCTCTAATTCTGCTTGTAAATCTGAAAATGTGAATGCTAATATTTTTCTACTAACAATTCTAATTCATTACTCAAAAAATGTTAAAACATCTCATAATGCTAGAAATTTGTAACTGTAAGCAAACATTATATAACAAAGAACCAATCTTTTAATTATGAACAGCAGAATCTATACATCTTTAATATTCTTCAGTGTTGATTACGTCCTTCTGTTTCCCCTTCCGATATATCTAATCATGTCCCATAAATATAGTAAACAAGGCGGTTGCTCGACCACAAGTCTCGTCGCCTGCTTTCGCGCATACTTAAGACAAAGACAGCATACCAAATTGCAATTGTATAAAACAGGGTATTCCAAAAAATTGTGCACGCAGATACCGTGGAGGATTGCAGATATCTCCCTCCCAACACCCCACCCCCTGCCCAACAACCCCACACCCCACCCCCCCCTCCCCCACATCCTGCAACACCCCCTCCCACTCTCCAACAACCCCACAACATCCCACCCTCCCCACACCCTGCAACACCCTGCCCCCCTCCCCAACACCCCACAAAACCACAACCTCCCTACCCCCACCCGCCAAACCCACCCCTCCCCAACACCCCCTCACCTCCCCAACACCCCGGCAAGCCCCCCCCCAGCCCCCGTTCCGCCCCCCCACACCCTCCCGCCTCCCCCCCACCCCTTGCCCCCCCGCACACCCAACCCTCCCTCAACACCCACCCCCTCTCCCCAACCCCTTCAAACACACTGGCCACCCCCTCCCCAACACCCCGCAACACCCGCACCCCTCTCCCCAACCCCCGCCACGCCCCATGAATTACTCCATCCTCAACAACCCCGCAAGCACCCACACAACCCCTCCCAACACCCCTCAACGCACCACAGAACCCCTCCTAACACCCCACCCACCCCACCCCTCCCCAACACCCTCATCACCCCCACTCCGCCTCCCCAACACCCGCTGCGATCAGCACCACCCACCACCCTACAGTTTGTCCTGACTTTGATAAAATTTAATTAATAAATATTAAAACACATTAAAGATAAATATATGAGAGATCAAACAACTGATCTAACTATCAACGCAACATACTTCAATTTATTTTTGTTTTAGAAGTACTTATCCTCTATCCAGTGTTATTTTATACCCCTTGCATGAAGTGGGGGCAAAACATCTGTTTTTCAGAAATACGCGAAAATTGGGCAAGAGACGGTAAATTCAAGTGCATCAAACTTTTAAAAATAAAAGACTTTTTTTATGTTGATATCTATTCTGAAGACCCAAATTACATAGATTTAACACTAACCTGCATTTTAAGGTACTCCTGTATTTTTACGTGTTTTGAAAAAACACATGATTTTCCATAGGAGTTTTGTAATCACGTTTAGCAAAGTCCCTTATGAAATTGTTGGTGTTCACACATAAAAGGGTTCAGTATTTTTTTGTTACTATTATTGTTTTGCTTACATGTATGTGTGAACTATATCAGCAAAAAAAATAGCTTTGGTTCTTTGATTTTTTAAAACTAAGTCTCAGATGAGAATAGTTAGTGCCCAAGGGAGTTCATGTGACCCTCACTAATTATACTCATTAACGGCTTAAGTCGAGTTTTTGGTAATGAAAAGAACTCAATCACTCAACGGTGCCATCCTCTTGAGGTTAGGCGGCAGTTAATCTTGACGTGTCTGCCATTCCCTCCATGCTCTTCTGTCTTGCCAATTGCATCGTTGACATGAAGTGTTAATTTGGTCAGTTCTTGATGTTTGTTTACCATATGTTTCTTGGCCTTCTCCTATGACTTTTTCCCTGTATTTCCCTTGCAAATGTTGGAGTTTAGTTCCCCGGCACTGCCTCTTGCTACATGAACCAAAGTAAAGCTAGCTTATGCTTTCTGATCTGACTAGCAGGCGTTCCTTTGGGCTATTTCAGCGATGATGGAGTTGTTGGTTCTTTTAATCCTTCCAAGATATAATAAGGAACTTGCGGAAACACCACAAAATTCAAAGGAAGCAATGTGTTTTCGTCTTGCTTCCCTGCTGGTCCAGGCCTTCGCAGCCTTAACGTCGCCAATAAGGAAGATCAATTTTTTAAGTAGATGGATCTTAGTATTTGTACTGAGAGATTTGGTCTTGAGTGTTTTGTTGAGCTCTGTGAATTTTACTCTTTGCAATTGCAATCCTTTTTATCCTCTTTGGTATTATTAAGAGTGTTTGAGTATGGATGCGCTGAGGTGACAAAATCTTCACTTATCAATTTGCTCATGACTTTTGGAGCACACCCATAACTTTTGTCGTTCTTTACATTCCCAGTGAAGATCAAAGTTTGCTTTCCATAGTTAATCTCTGAGAGAGAATTTTGGAGGTTTTCCACACTTTCTGTCAGTATGCTACAATCATCGGCGTACCTCAGGTTTGTCAGCTTGCGTCCACCAATGTTGGTACCTTGAATGGTATCTGCCTGAGGCCTTGCGCATAATCCACTCAGAATAAATGTGAAAAGTACTGGTGATAGAATGCAACCTGACGTACTCCCCTCTTTACTTTGAACATGTTCCGTAAGTTCACACCCTCGCTTGGCTGCAAGCTGCTGAGATGAGTATACGGAATCTTGTAACCAGACACCATCATGGTGTGCTTTTTTAACACAATCGGAACATTTTAAAATGTTGACCCCTGTGTAAACTCCAAGCTGGGGGCCATGGAAGAGTTGTGGCAAGTGGCAATGACATAAAGTACTTGTGTATCCAAAACTCACATTTTATCCATATTTGCACACTAAAATTGAGATATGTGCACTAACCTCACCCCACTAATTAGGAGAATGGGGCAGGTGAAAAAGAAAATTCTTTTATTCAGCGGAGCGGGGTTTAGGTAAGCAAACCTAGTAATAGCATTGGTTGTTGCCTATCGATTCTGAGAAAATATTAGATATTAGACGCCCCACGTATGACATGTTACGGCAAGTGTCACGCAACTCTGCTTCATATTTTAGAATTGGATAAGATTTTGCCCTCTTAACTAATTGTTTTTAAAAAGAACATTTTCGGGCCAATATTTTAAAAACAGCCAAAACTAAATGCGAATTTAGAATAAAATAGGATTTGTTTTTTGGCTACTAATATCTAGTTCCTATTGGAATGGGCAGTCTAATCGCTTCTATCGTAGTCCGCTGCGCCGGCAATCCACTACTCAATATTGGACTGTCCCTCCACTATGTAACGATAAAATAGCCAAAACAACAAATCCTTTTAAATCTCAGAGGAAAGAAACCGTAAAGAAGGGCAAAGACAACGAAAAACTGTGTGTACAGGTATAACCACTGTACTATCTGCTCAAGCACAATATAATTTTTGATACTTTTTTTTTTCAGAAGAAACTTGAAAACAAGAAATGTTTATCTTATTAAATGTCACTGAGATTTTTTATTTTCTACCAATTTCGAGTGCAACCCAACGCGCACCTAGTTGCAAACCCCCTGAAGCTACGTTTTTATGTATATGGGGGAGTTAAAGCCACCATAAACGATTTTGACATGTCTTTATACGAATCAATGTACTTGAACACATATGTGGATACTATTGACGAAATAAGGCCAAAAAAATGTGATTCAAAACCTCTTTTGGTCAAGAATATGAGTAACTCAAATATTGACCAAATAAGGCCAAAAATGTGCAAAACATCACAAATTTGAAGATTTTTTAAACCTTTTAAACCAATTCAAAAAATAAAAAAAGTAAAATTTTGCAAAATTTGGTGTTTGTGGCCCCCAAATGCTGATATTTGCCAAATCCATCACTTTTCTTCTTGCGGGGGGGGGGGGGGGGGCTTGGGCTGAAGAAAAAAGAAGGGGAAATTGTACATGGCGGCCCCCTCTGGTGCCACCACTGGGAGATTCTGTACAAGTTAACGTTATAGCAAAATGGAATAACTTCACTGAAATGGCTTCGAAAATAATCATAGGAAATTTGTTAAGCCATCCATACCATCTCATGCATGTTTTTGTGATTCTGTGAACATTGGTTTAAAAGACATCAGTTGCCGGCAGTGCCCAAAGAGGAAAGGAGTGCTCAAAGATATGGATGGCATGTCCTACCATCCCCCCCCCCTCTCAAAGAGAGTCAAACGTTAGACGCAGGTTTAAACAAAGGCTAGCCCTTATTGAATGCACGTTTTTGCTTCAAAAATACCAAAGTAAATATAACTCAATGAGCGAGAAAATAACTCATGCATGAGCTGTTATAGCCACAATGCAGGAATTCTCTCACCGATTACATCAAACTACATCACCTGATTGAGTGTTACTTAATATCAATGCATTAATCACAATTGGGCCACCTCTTAAAACGAAATCGCCTCAAGAAAGTCCATGCAAAAAAAATTCAAAATCATGACGTTGTGCATAAACTTTACTGGTATTTCATTTTTTTTTTTTGGTTTTAGTTGTAACAGAAAAAATTTATTATTGCCAAGCAGTTCCCTCTCACAAAAAAAGGTTTAAAATTGATTAAAAAGAAGTAACGAAAAACAGCTCAAAAGTATGGTGTGGATCATAATCCTGTTTAGTTGCAAAGTATATCAAATGAGTGGAATCAATGTCCATCACATATCCTCTAAATTGCAACACATACAATTAAAATAAATAAATAACACAACAAAACAGTAACTGGGACAACTGAAATTGTAAGCTGAAAATTGATTGTGTTCTTGTACTTTCGAATCGATTTTTGTGTGGAATTCACTTTGTTGTCTTGCCTATTTTGGGATCTGACATTTACTAGAAAAAGCATTGATGTACATTGTTAGGACGTCTCGTGGAACCTAAGGTCAGAAATACCTTGAAACACAAAATAAATGAGCTTCTTAGTGCACAATTGATCTGAATTTTATTTATATAAACAAGGTTTAATGATTTGTAATTGGTTCGAGACGAGTTTGGATGTCCAACAAACACTACATATACCTAGTTAAAAGTTACACCAATTTATGTCTTTGATACCAATGTTCTAAGAAGCGTTGCAGTTTCAAACGATGATATATCCTCTCAGCGAAGACTCCAAAATGACAGAACACAAGCATACAAAACTCCTCAGGTAATAGATTCCAAGGGAATATCTTCTCCAGTCCTGAAGGTAATCTTGTCATGCAGTTCAAGACGACGGGGCTTTCCCCTCGACGACACTAATGTTCCCCACATCATTAAAATACAGGTCATTATACCACCATCAGTCGCTATGTCTCATATAGGACAACCAAATGGCAATCCTTTTTGATTCCAAAAACTGAAGCTCTTTGGCTTAAACAGACGACAGCAGACAATTTTAGCCATCAAGCTCTGCGGAATCCAAAGTATATTAAATCCTGGCACATGGTGGAGGTAGAAATCAATCTACCATTATTGTAGAGTAAAACTAGCATTAATTATACTGTATATTAGCTCCAGGCGCTCGTTAGCTCCTGCTTACAACTGCGGCCTCGCTTCAGTCACAGTTATTATTTAACTTCTCACAGCTAGATTCCCCTTTCTAACAATAATCATTACATCATCATCATGCATAAACATAACCTAGCACCATCAAATCAGATTTCACAAAAATTACATCACCTGAATTACATCACTTCACATATATAACTTTATGGGGGATTTACCTAGATTCTGCAATGTTTTTATCTTAAAGTATAAACAAGTTGACTCAGTTACTAAGTTTACATCTTGGGGAATTCCCCACTTTCCCTTATTGAGCAATCTAACAGGTGCAACTTGTACAAACAACTCTAGGGATATTCCCCTTTCTCTCTTTGATAGTAAGCAAAGTACTTTTCCCGTGAGAAATCTTTTCTCAAATAAAAATTGAGAAAATAATATTTTAATCAAAATTTTGAGGGTAATATAACAACATGCATGTCTCTCTATGTTGCAAGCAACAGGTGAAAACATCCCGATGGTTATAATTACAACAGGGAAATATTTAAAAACATATATATTTAAATAAGGATATGAAATTATACTGAACTATTTCATTGTGACGATTACTTACAGAAATTAATGGTAATTAGGCCAGCAAGCAAATATGAAACATTGATCTCAAAAAATCTCCTCTCCTTTCTCGGAAATGGTATTACAGCCTGGATACGAAGATCAGATGATGTGAAAATATCCTCTAGTCCTCCCGATAAAGGTGGCTCAACAGTGGCATCAATCTGAAAGGAGAGAAAAGAGAGGGGGCAAAAGGGATCATAAACATATTTACTAAAATTAACACTGTACCTTGTAATTTAATTGAACTCATTAAAACGTGTGTGACATGATTCAAAACCACGTCCCCCCCACTATTCTCCATCCAAGTTGATATTTTTGAATTAGAAGAAAGTTCTAATTTTTCTCATTACCCAGTTGAAATGTAAGATGTGAAATGTATCCTTTGGATGTTATGAAAAAGAAACATCTACAAATCTGGTCGAACATATTAACACACACTCCTATGTTTTTGGAGATATGCTTCCGTGTGAGGGAGAAGAAAACATAAAAAATGCGGACCATGATGGGTCACCTATTCTGTGTGTTCAATGCATGGTTCTGCAGAGTGACGGAGTGGGGAGCACTGCTCTTAAGAAATTAATATAAATATTCAGGGAATCCTATAAAATTATACACAGCTCAATGGGATATTTTAAGAGTTCAAAACCGTCAGAGTCCTAATAAAGGCATACAATAATCATGTTTAGCATAATAAAGCCTGTTAAAGGGTAAACTGGTCCAACTGCCCTGCGGTGACTCAACGGCTGAATACGATGATCTTCATACTTATCTGTTGGTAAGCCAATGATATGCTTGGCTCTATTTTTGATGGCATTGCAAGCATATTCCATTTCTGATCATAACATAGCCTTGTAGATGATCGCTCTCTGGTCAGACAGATCATAAGGCAAAACTCTTATGAGGAGTCCTAGCTGTCTTAGACATTTTGGTGACTACTTTGTTCCAGGACAAGTTTAAGGTCAAGGAAAGGTCTAGAAAATTCACACTGTTAGCTTCTTCAAGACTAATGCAAAAGAAGTGAAGAAGTGAATGGCTGCCATCAGCAAGTCTCCGGTTGAAGATGGTAGCAGTTTCTGCATTTGCATTTGGCTGCAGGACATTCAATGCCTTGGCTCATGTTTCTATCTTGGCTAAATCTCGATTGAGAGATCTAACTACATAAAGCTGCTACATTAAACTACACCAGTGCAGCATGCTACGGGAGATGGCTCCTCCATTTCTTTACAATAATGGTTTGCATGGAGCCGACAAACATCTTGCACCACCAATGACTGGGTGTACTACATAGTCATTTTCTTCAGTGACTGAATTGGATTTATGAAAACCATTTTTATAAAATTATTACTGCCACTAATGAACATTTTCACAAAATATGAAATTTATTCAATTTGCTCATAAAAGATAGTCCAGCCCAGAATACAGATATATTTTACACATAAAAATAACATACCCCAAAACAGATAGGGGCATTAATAAGAGGCTACAGACATCCAGGTAATTTGTAGGCTAGCTTTTAAGTTTGGTGCAACTTAACTTATTACAGGAATATCATAGACTCGTACTTCATTGATATTAAAACCACAAAGGTTTCTTTCGCAAATGATAGTCGAGGTCAATGGAAGAATATAGAACAAGGGTTCCAAAAAAATAAAAGTCAATGACATTTCGTTGCATAACTTCACTTAGAAGTTTAAAAATAAAAGGTTTTGAAGCGAGGAAACATTCGGCTCTGCCACCAAAGCCAACAAACACGCACTATATTTTATCCAAAATGATGTTTACAAAAAAGTGGCACTTTGTAGGATTCAAAGGTCTAAAGTCAGCAAATCATCAACGTCCAACAACGCTATCATTCTTTTTTTATTCATTGCACTCTTAAGTAAATAAGCTTAAAACATTAAGGCACAGGCAACCAAATAAACAAACAAGACAAATACGCAGACACACGAACCATGATATGTTAGCTTTACATGCATCAGTATCGACAAATACGCAGACACACGAACCATGATATGTTAGCTTTACATGCATCAGTATCGACAAATACGCAGACACACGAACCATGATATGTTAGCTTTACATGCATCAGTATCGACAAATACGCAGACACACGAACCATGATATGTTAGCTTTACATGCATCAGTATCGACAAATACGCAGACACACGAACCATGATATGTTAGCTTTACATGCATCAGTATCATCCAGAGGGTGTTTTGAATCAATCCCATGATGCATAGCAACGTGCCTTTACTGTACTGTACTAAACACATGTCAGTACTTAGGGATAAAAAGTGCTTCAAAAGTTTAAGAACCACAAGACATTTGATAATCATGCAAAAAAATCCGTAAGTACTAACGCTTTGTGGGCTAAAATGAGTGTTAAAGTCAGGGTTTTTTATGTGTTTAGAATAGGATTTTTATGTAAATCACGTGACCCTATTGAGGTGAAATTTCCCAAAACTGGTGCATTGTGGGATTGACTCAAAACACCCTCTGAGTATCATCGGAGATGGAACAGCAGAAGATAGGCAAATGACTTTCTCTCCAAGCAGGACAATGCAACTGCACATACTGCCAATGTCACGACCTGATTCCTTGAAGAGTAGGGTATTGACACCATCGATTGGCCAGCCAAGTCATCTTATCTCAACTAGATAGACCTGGTTACGTGTGGGACCATGTGAAATCAATCATGATCGACACCAGGGTTCCCGCTTAGTAGGATTTTGGTGGTCAAATGCAGGCAAATTTTCACTGGACACGATAAATTTGAGATTGAGTAAAAAACATTAGGCCCCTTGGACCCCATAATTATAAGCCCTGAAAAGCAATTTTTTTCCTCACAAACCCCAAATATGTTTCTAACATCAAAAAGCCAAATTTATAGACATATTTTTCCGCTAAATGCAGCATTGCTTACTGTGAGAAATCAATTCACCATATGCAAAAGCATTTATAACCATTTAATATTGTCTGGCAGAAAACCAACTGTTCACATTAAAATAAGGTACGTGATACCTCAAAGTTTTCACCAATAGCACAATAGAAATCAGGAAATCTACGCACCATGTATTTGGAACTGATAATTCCTGATTTAACATACAAACATTGGGAGCTGTCTCACAAAATTTCCACCGGACAGATAATTCTGAATTTGGAACTTATTGGGTCCAGCGGACTTCAAGTTAAAAACCTAATTGGGAACCCTGATCGACCATAAAGGAACGTACTGGACTGGTTCAACTTGGTGCCCTATTTTTTACCTCTGTAGGTGGACTACGAGCCAGAGGACCATTTCTCTTGCATACTGGTTTCCCTCGTCTGTTGAATAAAATGACTCCGGAGTCATTTTATTATTTTGTTCTGTTTACCCATAAGGGTGCCGATTTGGGCTTAATAATTTCAGGTGAAGGCTAATGTATATAAAAGCTTAAAGTCACCATCAGTCATTTTTTCCCATATTCAAAATGCCTATTTTGTTTTTTAATTGCTAGTGTTAGGTCATATCAACACCTTATATTACCCTCTTTGTAAAAAAAAAACAGACACTTAGATATTTTAAAGCGGTCTTGAAGATGCCATTTACGACTATTTCTGGGCCTTTAAAAAGTCGGATCCCGACTTTTATTAGTAAACGAAGCATAAAAATCAAAATATCTTTAAAAATATGTCGTGTTATGCTTAGCCGCTTACAGGGGTCTTTACTACAACTATTTCCAATACAACAGTGCAAAAGAATGGACTCTGATGAAAAATAGGGGGTGCGATTTGTTTACATTATGAAGAAATCGCTGATAGTGGCTTTAACAACCATGCAAAAATATTAATTTTAAAAATCATGAGGGAACACTATATTGCAAATGTGCCAGTTTCTCTTTAACTCTGTGTTTCATTACAACAAAACAAGTAGAGAGAGAGAGTTGTTTAAAAACCCTAAAGAACACATGTAACATACCAATATCCATATCAGATTTCTAAATTGTTTAGAGAGCTCGTTAGCCTTGCGAGGGTTTATATTCTTCCCGTCAACCAGCGCAAGAAGGTCACCGATGGTCATCTCGTCAAGCTCTTGTGTCATCTTGTCATAGCCTTTATCTGTTAAATAAAATGGAATTCGGTAAGAGGAGAAATACGCTTCATCATCCAGACAGAAGAAAGAAATGTTGTATTTGGGCGACCCGATCGACAACAAAACTGAGTTGGCCACAGTTAAAACAGGAAGAGTTCCAGGGGGAGGTGGCAGTTTCTGTCAATTTCTGGAACAAGGATGCTGACATTACTACCAACATTTACCAAACTTAAAAAGCATGTTGTCATCAGCTCACAAACCACTGCTATTGTATATGTGCTAATCCCGGCTAATCCATCTTTCACTTGCCAGATCAATATCTTACTACAAGCCTAAAGTACAATGTCTGAATTACGGTCTGAATGCTTTTGAATTGTGTCGCAAAACATGCTAGATACCCTGTAAATTCTGTCAGGGATGTGAACACCTTGTTTTTCTGTTCCAGAAATTGCCACAAACTGCCATATCCCCCCCTCCCCGAACTCTTCCTGTTTTGACTATTTTTACAGAACGTAAACATCCAAATTGTTTTTCACACTCGTGGAAGTGATTTCAGTAAGGGTTCTTTTCATTACGTCAATTTTTTCATAAAATTATGTCCCTTTAAACAATTCCTACTGAGCACTATACACAGTATGTTTATACTGTTTGGTCCTTCTACACTGTTCCTAAACCACCCGGAAGTAGTATCGATTTTGATATCAGATGAAAGGCCATATTTTTCTCATTATCGTCATGAAATTTGAGCCCTCAAATCCATTCATTCCCAAGATATAAACAAAAAACCGCCGTTTTAGTGGTTAACCATCAATATTAGCACAGTATTGAATAGGGCTTTGCAACATGCATAATTGCGTCTACCATCAAAACCGCAAGTTTGTTTCCCACGGTACTTGATGGGGTGTATGTGCAAGTGCCAGGCTCTCATATCAAGTAGATATCACAATACACATAAATCGGAACAGCACCTTTAATTACACAATTGCATTTGCGTTTTCATGTGTTTAGGCCACGGTTTTCATTTCCAAATGTTTTATACAGGGTGAGTAAAAAAAAACTTGACCCTGATTGTGTCCGCCATTTTGAATAAGATTTTTCAATAAGATATATCTAACATATGTGGTATCCTCGGAAAGCCTATTTTATTATCTTTCATTTGCTGCAAAGATAATTCCAATAGGTTAAGTATAGGCCGAGCTTCAGTCTTTTGAATCAAGTAGTCAGCACTCTCTATCCACGGATTCCCGTTTGAATGCACGGTGACCAACTAAGCAAATGACTACCCAAAATGATGATATGGGTAAGTCTATGTTTATGTCAAATAAAGTGGTGTTGTAATGGTGTAAAAGCCAGTGATAATTGTAAGTTTTATTTGAAAACACTTTTTTTCAAGGTGTGGCATATTTTGGTCTACAAATATAGACAATACTTTAAACCTCAAAAGGTTGTCACCGATGTCTGTTCCTTCATATGGTATGATTCATTCAATTCCTTCAGAAACTATACCAAGTTACATTATTTTTCAAATGCTTGTTATGAGTAATGAAGACGTAGAAACGAGAGGGCATCGATGGTAAAGTGTGACTGAATGTTGTTGGGTTAAATATCATCACATTTAATCTGCAGTCAATAAATCGGGCGATTTTCTTCTGAAAACTGATTTTCTTCGCTGGACACCGTTCATTTTAATGTGAATCAGTGGACAGCGCAAAACCGACTACTTGATTCAAACGACTGTAGCTCGGTCTATGCCTAACCGATGTGGATGATCTTTGCAGCAAATAAACTAAGCTTTCAAATACTATCACATATGTTAGATATATTTTACTTAAAAATTCAAAATGGCGGACACAATCAGGGTCGAGTTTTTTTGGACACAGTATTAACACGCAGAGTTCAATTGCTGTGCGCCTCTCACAAACAGCCCTCACCCGTAAAAAGTAGAGGTTGTTTATATATCAGCGTGAATCGAGTATAAAACCTGAATTTTGGTCCAGCAAAATGGACATTCAAAGAATCTTGCCCGAGCTTGACCTTCGATTTACATCCCCGGACAATGATGATGAAGATTATCATCATCATCATCATCATCATCATCATCATCATCACCATCATCATCATCGTCATCATCATCATTGTCATCATCGTCATCATCATCATCAACATCATCATCAACATCATCAGCTTCAACTTCATGTTGAAGATGATGATGACGAAGTTGATGAAACTTCTGTTACTTACCTGTCAATCCCTGTCCCATAATATAATTTCCACCAAATATACCAGATGAGTCGGCAGGATTGCTGAAAGCAGGTAGTGCCCCGGCTGTGTAGACCGAAAAAGAGGGAAATACGCCAGAATAATGAGAGAATAAAATAGAGTTTATACATGTTTTCCCATAAAAATGATCTGCTAAGGCATGGGTTGCATCATTCTTGTGTTAATGTTTAGGGATCGTGCAATTGTATTTTCAAAACATGTAAAATGGCGTATGCACAGCAGTGCGGTCACAACTGGGCAAGAAATTCCCCAATAACAAATGTGTTAGAACCAGTGCCTGAATAAAATCTTCGACCATTGAGGCAAAGATCACCAGGACATAAGCACCTACATACAGCAATATGCATACAAATCTGAGCTTATGAATCTGAATTCAGCAAAAACCCCAGCAAAGTTTATTTTAAAAATACATATTTTGTTGTATTTTATCAGGACACATTTCATGGAATTTCACATTTCATTCACAGATTTCATCACTTATGGATTTATTTTAAAATTCAGGGAAGTGTGAGGAAGATTATATACTCTAAGAGTCATAGAGCGTCTATTCTTGCATTCTTGCTTGAACCTTGAGACCAATTTCAAAACCAGCCATCCAATAATGAATTATGTATTTAATAATTTGTTTGAAATTACCCAAAAATTACATAATTTACATTAATGTAGTAATTGTCTTTCCAAAAAAGTGCATGACGTATAAAACGTTGCCACGGTTCTTGAAATGAATGAATAATATCCTGAAATATCCTTTCATCCTTTCAAATATCCTTGAGGCATTCGGATCTTGGTAATGCACTGGACTGTCCCAATTCTTGTCAAAATAATACATTGCAATAAGAAATTAAATAAATAGGTGCTTCTTCTTCTTGCGTATGAGGCAGCAGCTAAATGTGTTGAATTTGGTATAGCCAGCTCATTGTTGATTGGTTGGGGTTTGACAAGTATATCAACCCGCTGGGCGAAAGGTAGGGCACTCATTTAGAATATGATCTGCAGTCTGTGATGGAAGGCCTACATTTGGCAGGCTGGGGATGGTCGCATCCCCCATTGATGCGTATTGCTGTTGAAAGCGACCGACTCCTGTACGAATCCTGTTCAGGTGACTCATTCCTTATGTGGAAGATTGCTACCAGGTGAGAGTTCTGTCACAGATGTGATTTAATTGAATTGGTCTGATCTTGGGGGTATCTAGCCAGGCAGTGTTTCATGCCTGTAAGCTGTTTGAGTGAGGAGCTGGAGAGGTTCAGCGTTTCCGACAGAAAGATCGATTAGAGCGCAGTCTGCTTTCTGCCCGAGCTTGTTGATTCTTTGACAGTGTATTGCAGCAGATGCTTGCTGTCCAAAAGAGCATTGGTTCCTATTTTATGTGAGTGATGTTTTCTCTCCTAAGCACTGATAGAAACCTCAGATGGAGTGGGACGATTTAAAAGGCAGCCATAATGGTTCTCATGTCTCGTTTGAGTATGTTGTCCAGCTTTTTTGTGTGAGAGCTATTGCACAATGCTGGGCAGCATATTCAGCAGCGCTGTGGACCTGAGCCAGGGCGGTGGTGCGTAGAGTGTTGGGCTAGTACCCCATAGATCAGCAAGTGTCAACAGGACGTGGTATTCCTCAAAGATACCTTTGCACATACTGACTCGAGATGCTGCGTAAGTAAGCTCCCCGCCAAACTTCACTCTCAGATAAGTTGATTTGAAGCTGCGATGAGCCTCTTTCGTGTTAAGATGGAAGTCTGTAGCGGTGGTCTTGGCATTGCACAGCTTGAGCGCCAGGTCTTGAGATATGTGCTGCAAGTAGGGCCAAACTGCCAGTAAGTTACTTTCTACTTCTTCCCAGGCTTCTGTCCGCGGGAAAGATCGGCGCGTAAGCCAATTGTTAGAGGTTGCTTGAGGTAAATCTCTGATATACCAGTTTGAACAGCTGGGAGCCAGTACTGATCCTTGTGGGACTTGGACGATGCATGCAATCGACTGCTCTGCCCATCACCGGGCTTAAGAACGAAGCTACGGTTTGCAAGCATACTACACATTATTAATTGTACAGGGTGATGTGAGTTTTACAATCTGATTGAGATTGCTCCGGCCAGGTTCGACAGGCAAATGGGATTCAACGACTGACTCCAACCAGGCCAGAATCAGCCTCTCAAGGAGTTTGGAAAAAGGCAAACACCATTAGTGAATTGGGCGGTATTCTTGGGGTTGTCAACAGGCTTGGGGAGTGCGATGATGATGGCCCCTCCTCCATTCGCAGGAGTTGCTCATGCAAATAGTTGGCAGACACAGTACAATTTCATGGTTTAGAAACTCTGCCGGTGATGCGGGTTTATAGTCTTCCAGACCTTCCCGCTAGATGATTGAAACCCTAATCCCCTGACCATCTCCTGCCAGTGCCACGACGTTTTTCCTACCCAGGCCAATTTGTCCATATTCTGAATTTTTGGATGTCGCTTCCTCCCCGGTCATAATTCAATAACTCATTGTCAAGAGCATCACATTCCTCATCCCCATGATAAGATATATGTGCGGCGACGGCACGTTGGGATGGTCCTTCCTTTGCTATCTACACGGTGTGGGGAAGGTTGTGTACTTCTGAATCCACCAGGATCTCAAAATGGGCCCAGCCTGCCTTTACTGTTGAGACTTTGGAAAGCGGTTCGAGAACAATTACAGTGAACAGAAATGGCATCCATTATTTACAGGATGCAAGGTTCGATTTCAGGTTGTGTTCCACCTTCCATAATAGAAACTGTCTGATTGCTTGGGGTTTGTACGCCAACTTTGGAAGCAGCTCCTCTAAGGTGGCCAGTCGGGTTGGTATTCCTGTAGCCCAGATAATGCCATTGACTGTTGAGTCATTAGCGTAGATGCAAGGTGCACCAAAAGTAGGTAGGGAATCTGCTTGAAGCCGGGAGTTAGGTGGCTTGTAGACATTGATGATGTGGACATCTACAATTTGGGTCGTTGCCCATTCCAGGGTGGAATCTGCAGGTGAGGTTGCAATATATTTTCATTGAGATGTATTTCTGACAAAGGTGAAAATCCCATGGGTAGCGCTTCAGTGTGTGCAGCTAGAGTATAGCCGCAAATTTTCAGGATGGAACTATCAGTTGCGTGTGTCTCTTGGAGGAGAATCGCATTGACTTTGTGCGTTTGTGTAAGATGTCCAATGTTGTTGATCTTTGCCCTAGTGAGTGCTTCCACATTCAGTTGAAGCACAGAGATGCCATATGACTTTACATCTGATGATGCCTGGCCTGATAAGGGCACATGTTCCAGACTGGCATAAGGTTGTGTCCTCTGATGGGGCATGATGAAAGTGCGTACAGCGAGTTACAAAAGACAACAGGGATATTAGCGTAGCCTCATTTTTTTCTAAATTTTCTGAATGGTTTAAGGTGGAGTTCACATTTTTTATTGGACTGGCAATGAACTTTCTTTTGATTCCACATTTTGACTCTCTTTCTTTCTTCATCAATAAGTAAATGCTGTTACCAAATTTCTTCTCCACTAAAAAAGCCTGTATATGTTTAATTGTATACTAGCAGGATCTTCATCAAAGACAAATGTTTGCCTTTGATGAAGATCCTGTTAGGATCGAAACTCCAGGCCCACACACTGGCATACAATTCATATTATTTGATGACCTACAATTAGTCCTAAGTGGACTAGCTGGGCAATGCTTACATGTGTTACAGTGCTGGGTATGTTTGCTTAAGTTTTAATAGCCTCTTACCTCCGGTTTGGGGTTTTCTTCTTTTCGTCCTTGTTGTCTGTAACTCGGTTACTTTATCTTCTGGAAGCTCAACGCGTACACAGCGATGACCTCCTACACCTGGCTCACATTTGTCATCTAGGAAATATAAGAAGTATGTACAAACACTAGCAAGAAATAACACGTTATATGAGTACAAGAAGGTCATCAGTGCAATAGCTGTCATGTAATACATCTGTATGCTGCAATGTATTAGGAATGTCTTTCCTTGAGTCACTGGTTCTTGATAATTCTTCAAGTGACTTAGCATACTAGTATGTTTGACTCTTGGCTCTTGAAATTCTTCAAGTTTAAAACGTTTAACAATCTATTGGGCCATAAAGGGAAAGCAAACCTTCCTCATTTTTCTTAAATAATAGTGATGGTGAAAGGATAACTGACAATGGCACCATTGCTGAAAAAAAATATTTGCAAATTTAGGTATCACTCTTGCTAATGAAATTCCTGAACCATCAATGGATTTTAAAACTCCATTTGCAGCAATGTCATGCCAACACCATGTTCCTGTATTTAACCACTCCGGATGAACTCACAAAATGAACATCTAAATTTAAAAACAGTAATAGTAAGGCATTTGATGACATTAGCAATAACCTTATTCCATCCATTAGCAGTGTTCTTACCAAAATTTTAAATTCTTTGCTTACATCTGGCATTGTTCCCAACCATATGTTTATAATAATGCAAAGCTGGTGACAAACACGCTTTTTCTAATTTTAGGCCCATTTCAATTCTTCCACCTATTCAAAACTCCTGAAAAGAGTCATCTATAATCATATTCATAATTCTTTAACAAAAGACAGTATTCGCACTCCTCATCAATTTAGCTTTAGGCCTAACCGATCTATACATGTGGCTATTACCAACTCTATTGCAAATAGCTGAGAATTTGGATGATAACATGTCTGGGCCCTGTATTGATTAATTGCTCAAGGCTGCTGCCCTGAAGTAGAGGTTGGAGTATACATTTATAAGTATCTGAAGTAGTTAGTTATACTCTGATTTAGAATTTGGTTGTGTACTTGTAGGTCCTGTATTAATAATGGATTAAAGGTGCCCCACCTGATTACAACATTTATTTTACTCTCTTTAATAGGAAGAGCCACCACCAACAAAATTTCATTTGAATCGACATATTTATCATTTTAATGTGAGCGGTAATTGTGTGTATTACCATAGCCGATACGGCGGTCCGGTATTAAAAGTACGTAATCCTGTTTCTAAAATTGAAAAAAAAAGTTGGCGTAAATTGTAACCAGTGCTTGAAAATTCTCAAGACTGGAAAAATATCAAAAGGCATTGTGGGAAAAATGAATGCGACCATAGCGATTGCGTGTTCACTTTTCCCTGTCTGCGAGCACCCAAGTACCCGACAAAAACGTTCAATTTTCTCGCTATGTTCTATAGGTTCAGAGCAAATTACGATACATATTCAAAACAAAACATAGTAACGGCCCTCTGATGCAAACACATTCATAGAACTCCTTCGTTTTCTGGAGATATTTGAGATTTAGTTTCATTTACACACATTCTCTATGACGGACTGATGAGCGTTAGTCTCTCACGCAGTATCAGGTTAAATAATCTTTCACAGTCTGTGACACAGACTGCGCCGTGGGAAATACTTACCGGACCGCAGTACATAGCCGATAGAGTACTGTACAAACTCTTTCCGGTTACCGTAAACAAACCATATTTTAGCCCGTAGCATCGTAATGGAAAAAAGGCAGTCATATTTTGCAGATGAGATACAATAATTATTTCTAACGGCACCAAGCTCCATGATGTGAAAGGTGGGGTCGAGGTTGAAGATCGGCGGATTGGATGGCGCTTTTTTAAGGGCACCCCTGGAGCTGAGGTACAATTACACATTAGTATACGACAAGTAAGAGTCTGGCTATGTAACTCTAGGCCTTCCATTGCACATGGAAAAGTAGTCATCATCATCCTTCGGCTGCGGAGCAGGCGATTATAAGATTTCTCCATGCACATCTATCTTTGGCCAGGTCTCCTTTTGCCATGAGGTGGTATGTAGAGAGCGTATCTTCTAGCAGGCTCTTCCTCTGGCAGACGAAGGATGTGTCCAAGGAAACTCAGCTGGTGATGTCTTACAAGGTGAATAAGAGGTTCGGTGTTGGTCATTGAATATAAGATGGTGTTTGAGACACGGTCTTTCCGTTTTATGTCCAGCATAATCCTATAGCAAGAGGTAGCAAATGCGTTGATTTTGCTTTCCATGTCTTGTGATAGCACCCAGGATTCACAGACATAGAGTAGGATGGTCACACAGGTAGTGTTGAATAACTTGACTTTTGCAGAGATGGATAATTGGGGGCTTTTCCACAGACGTTCTAGCTTCCAGAAGGCACTCCATGCTAATGCTTGGCGTCTTTTTAGGTCGGTTGGCAGCAGATGCCATTTGGAGGCAAATATTTGAAGTCTGCACTGGTTGATAATTCACCATATACTTGAAGTGTTGGATGGGATGACAATTTTGCAGTCATGATTACTTCTGTCTTGGTATGCATATAGAGGCCAATATTTTCTGCTGCCCTACAGTATTGGTCAGCTGTTTCTGTGCCCTCGGAAGAGTGGATTCCAGCAGGGCATTCACAGCAAAATCCAAGTCATTCAATACTTTGACTGGGTATCGTCTGGTGAGGGTGTGTTACAATTCCAGAGTCACAATCTGATGTGGCCTTCTTCATTCATTCTTCATTGTAAAAAGTAGTACATTATGCATAATGTAGTAAGAATGTGGCTGTGAAGCTCAAGATCCTGTATTAATAAGGGCTCATACCCCTGGAGTTGAGCTACAAGTACACATGAACTACCCGAAGCTAAGAATCTGGGTGTGTGGCTCTAGGTCCTCTACTGATCTGGCTAAGAGTACACATGAAGTACTGAAGTAAGGGGTTGTACTATGAGTAAGAATCTGCTTGTGTACGCGGTCAAAGGTAATCACATACACATAACTGCCTGTTCTAGCCCTGGTTAATCAACTTGCCACATGAGTGTGCATGGCACCATTACTATTGAATCAACCCTCTCAGGCCCATTGTTTTATTCTGACTTACCATGCATTTTATCACCACTATTGAATTTAGGCAAGATGATATCTTCTGGAGGCAGCGATGTCACGCCCTCACTTATCTTTTGTGAAATGAATTCCCTCCCTTGAACTGTGGTACTCTTCTCTTCTTCAGTAACAGTTTCATCACTGCAAAGAATTGTAGAGAAGAATATAACCAAGAAAAAAAGGCAAGGTTTGCTTGGAAAGCTAGGGATTAAGTTAAAGGTAAGTGGTTAGAATTAAACGCTTAAAGGGACATTCCGTGATCCACAGCCTCGTCACCCCGACTTACCATTTTTTTATCATCTGAACCGATAACATTAGTAATCCATGTGTACCCAATCTTATGTGAAAATTCGGTCGTATCTGTAATAAATTCCGCAATTGTGTATTTTCTGTCCCTAAACGGACAAAGTTGCTGCACAGAATTGGATTACTGGAATATGATGAATTAAGTTCTTACAAAATGGTCTGTTAATGACAATAGACTAATGCCATTGATGACAGGGATGCGATTTTTTTATGTATTACAGCATCGTCTTTAATAGCCGCAGTTCACTTAATAACATGATATTCATCGTTTCTATTGTTACATCTACAGTCTGTCTAAAAAAATGGTATAAGCAGAAAAAAATGGTATAAGCAGAAAAAAAAACATTGGTTAAATAGGAAATTTCAAAATAGGTAATTCTTACTGGCCATAATATTAAAGCTTTTTGTCAATTCAGATATAATCAATTGAGTGCGATATACCAAAATCGATTTTGTGCCACTTTTATGCAGGGGCAGGGCCGTGGCCGGGTTGGGGGGGGGGAGGTGCGACGCACCCCCTAAAATGACAAAGGTCCGCTTTATCATGTTTAAGGTCCGCTTTGTCATGTTGAAGCTTCCGCTTGCCTAAATTCTGTTGTTTTAAGGGTTGTGGTGCATGGTATATGAATGAATAACCAGTGGTCAATACTATTGCATTAAGTATCGCTGCTGTTATTATGCTGTTTGTCAACGCTGCGTTGATGTTTTGATGTTGCCTCCCCACCCCACTACGCTCTTCAGATTTTGTAGGCGACGGGCCTGGGCAGAGTTGTTTGCCATGCTGATTTGAAGCTAACAAAAGACTGCAATTTGGCAAAAGAAACAAAACACAGATTAAAATACACACAAATAAAGTCTAGTTTTTACGACACAAGTTTTAATAGTCAACATAATAAATTCAATGATAAATATTTTCTTTTCATAAGTAATAAACAAATACAAAAAGTTATTGCACGTTTCAATTAAATGGAGCTTTGAGTTTATTACAAACTTGGTATCTTCTAAAACCATGCCAGAATTATCATAATCGCAACCAAAATAAACACGCAAAAGAAATTGTTTATAAGTCATTAGAAATTTGAATTTGGAGCAAAGTATCAGCGTCGGTAGGACTTTGCATTTAATGATATTTCAAGATCATACAAACTCTCTCCTCCAAAGTAAATGGATGTTGCTGATGGTCATGATTCTCTTCTAACAAACGACAGTATGTCGAATGTTATACATCTTAAATCCAGAACATACTGAAGATAATTTTCACCATTATGAAATCTTTTCGCATCTTTTAAGTTTCATTATGCATAATGTAGTAAGAATGTGGCTGTGAAGCTCAAGATCCTGTAATTAAGAGGCTCCAACCCCTGGAGTTGAGCTACAAGTACACATGAACTACCCGAAGCTAATAATCGGGGTGTGTGGCTCTAGGTCCTCTACTGATCTGGCTAAGAGTACACATGAAGTTACTGATAAGGGTGGTAACTATGAGTAAGAATATGCTTGTTACGCGGGCAAAGGTAAATCACATCACACATAAACTGCCTGTTCTAGCCCTGGTTAATCAACTTGCCACATGAGTGTGCATGGCACCATTACTAGGGAATGCAAGCAGCAACCCTCTCAGGCCATTGTTTTAATTCTGACTTCCTGCTTTTATCAGCCACTATTTAAATTTAGGCAATATGATATCTTCGGGAGGCCAAGCGATGTCACGCCTCACTTATCTTTTTGTGGAATGAATTCCCTCCCTTGAACTGTGGTACTCTTCTCTTCTTCGTAAACATTTTCACAACTGCCAAGAAGTGTAGAGAAGAATAGAAACAAGAAAAAAGGCAGTATTTGCTGGGAAAGCTAGGATTAATTAAAGGTAAGTGGATTCTACGAATTAAACGCTTACAATGGACATTCCGTGATCCACATCCGCTTCATCCCCGACTTTACCATTTTTTTATCATCTGAACCGAACCATTAGTAATCCCTGTGTACCCAATCTTTAGTGAAATTTGATCGTATCTGTAAAAATTCCGTCAATTGTTATTTTTCTGTCCCTAAACGGACAAGTTGCTGCACAGAATTGGATTAAACTGGAAATGATGAATTAAGTTTGTACAAAATGGTCTGTTAATGACAATAGACTAATGCATTGATGACGGGATGCGTATTTTTTTATTTATTACAGCATCGCTTTAATAGCCGCATTCACTTATAACATTAGATTCAATCGTTTCTATCGATTTGTTACATCTCAGGTCCGTCTAAAAAAATGTATTAGCAGAAAAAAAATGGTATAAGCAAAAAAAAAACATTGGTTTAAATAGGAAATATTTCAAAATAGGTAATTCTACTGGCCATAAGTTAAGCTTTTTTGTCAAGTCAATATAATCAATTGAGTGGCGATATACCAAAATCGATTTTGTGCCACTTTTAATGCGTAGGTGCAGTGCCGTGGCCGGGTTGGGGTGGGGAAGGTGCGGACGTCACACCCCCTAAAATGACAAGGTCCGCTTTAATATGTTTAGGTCCGCCTTTGGTCATTTGAAGCTTCCGCTTGCTAATCTTCTGTTGTTTTTAGGGCCACGGGTTGTGTTGCCTGCCGGCTGCCTGCCGTGCCGCAACCCCGATGGCCCCCCCCTCCTCTTGACGCCTTCCGTCCCTCCGCTGCTGTTCTTCTGCTGTTTGTCCCCGCTTCTTCGGTGGGGGGGGTTTGCCCTGTTTTGGCTTTTTCCGTGATGATTCGGATCATGGGGAGGGGCAGAAGCGGAAAGGGGAATGAGAGGACAGAACATATCCCCCCCCCACGGCCACTACGCTCTTCAGATTTTGAGGCGACGGGCCTGGGCAGATTGTTTGCCATGCTGATTGACTAACAAAAGACTGCATTTTGGCAAAATAAACAAACACAGATTAAAAAAAGTCACCCAAATAAAGTCTAGTTTTTACGACACAAGTTTTAATAGTCAACATTAATAAATTCATGATAAATATTTTCTTTTCTAGTAATAAACAAATACAAAAAGTATTGCAACATGTTTCAATTAAATGGAGCTTGGAGTTTTATTCCAAACTTGTATCTTCTTAAAAACCAATGCCAGAATTCTCCATAATCGCAACCAA
The DNA here is from genome assembly GCA_023653785.1 of Ophioderma brevispina. Lineage (NCBI taxonomy): Eukaryota > Metazoa > Echinodermata > Ophiuroidea > Amphilepidida > Ophiodermatidae > Ophioderma > Ophioderma brevispina. Next base: position 17,984 of record JAMKCH010017624.1, on the reverse strand, counting down.
AATAAACACGCAAAAGAATTGTTTATAAGTCATTAGAAATTTGAATTGGGAGCACAGTATCAAGCGTACGTAGGACTTGCATGTAATGATATTTCCAAGATCATACAAACTCTCTTCCTCCAAAGTAATATTGATGTTGCTGATGGTCAGTATTCTCTCTAACAAAACGACGTAAGTCGAATGTTTATACAATCTTAAACCAGAACATACTGAAAGATATTTTTTCACCATTATGAATCTTGTCGCATCTTTTAAGTTTCTTTATGCAGTTAATCCGCCTGTTAAAATGTAACATTTTTAACTATTTTTTTTCAAACCGTTTTACTCACCCGAAAGTGGCAGCCAATTTCAATTTTAGTGTACCGCAATTAACTGGATGTTTGTGGGAGAGCGTTGCCTAGCTGTTATGGTTGCTTGCCTCTGGCCGCAAATTTACAATCAAAATCCGGGTTTCGAATCCCGGTGGGGGGGTCCGTGGCACGTGCTGGGATTTATTCGGGTACTAACCAATTCTGGATGTGATCTGTAATCCACTATTGATTAAATACAGCATTACCGCTCTCTCCATGGTTCACTTGGAATTGGGGCAAAATGGATCATGAAAAGCATCCCGTCCTTCGGAGCGGGAACGTTAAGCCGTCGGTCCCTTGTACAGAAGGCCACACTGTACATGTACATCGCCGTCAGTGTCGAATAAGATTAGGGTTGTAACGCTGACTGTTTTCCCAATCGCCCCCCGCCGCCTCAAATAGCGGGCCATGTTAGGAGCGTCCGAATCACGGATACACGCGGGCGCCCCGGATGCACACTTGTTGATCAAATCCTAACACCCACCACAAAGCCATTACCAAGGACTTGTGTATACGAGCAAACAAACAACTGGCGTTATATCTCGATTGAAAAAAAGCAAATGGTATGAAACAAAAAATCCTAAAAGCCTGGTCTTTTTCTCTTTAATGTGACGTACAAAACTTACTATGTTAAGACAGGTCCATTGCTTGCAACACTTTGCATAAACGCAAACGAATATATCTAAGCTTTTATTAATTGTAATTCATCCTCGGTGGTTATTTAGCGGGGAAAAAATGGAGTACATCCTTTAGGGAGGTCAGGTTGTCCCCGGCAAGGTGAGGTGTGGGGGGGTGGGGGGGGTGACACCTTCCTAATACTCTATTTTGTAAAATGTCCAAAAGACAAAATCATAGACCCTATTTTATGTTTTTTTCGTATTTTTTATAATAGTAAATTTTGCTGTTATTAGGGAATATTTTAAAAATTATTGGATTTCGCTCATGTTGAATTTGAAGTATGAACTTAATGGTAGAGTGCCATACACTTGTTCATTGGAACCCTATGGTATATTTAGTAACTCCATATTTGATAATATAGATAGAATAGATAATTATCATTTATGGCGACGCCATCGTGATTGTCTCAAAATGCGCCAAGGAGTGCCCATGTGTCAACCCGCCAGATTCTTTATTCTATACATCATAATCTATCATTTTCAGCAAAAAAACTGTCTATACACTCAACTGTTTCGGTGTCACGTGAACGTTCTACCTGACTAAGAAGTTCCCCCGTGCCACCGGAACTTCCTCATAGTAAATAACACGTCAATCTAGTTTCTGCAAACAAACGTTCCTTTTATTACAAGAGATGCGCTCACTTCAGTGAAAGGTTTCTCGATGCGTATGCGCACCTTTTTTCTAGTATTTCAATATTTCTTCCGCTTCTTGAGATTTCTTGAAACCAGCCAGAAAGCTATAATTCAACTGTTAGGGCAAAATATAGCGTTGATTGAGCGAACATTAATTTAGTGTAACTTCCGCTAGCGGGCCAATAAAACAAGGGCTCGTAATATGATACTACTTACACGGACTTTCGTCAAAAGCCTTGGTAGCAGCTCTGTTTTGTCCACATTTCGATCGTACCTTCGTAATACTTTCGCCTCATATTCTCCTACCTCTAATGAAAATTTCTATTATTATATTCGTTAACTGCTGGGACATTTGGTAAGAATGTACGGGTAAAAAGGGTGACGACGGAGTTGAGACTGGTCTTGCAGTCTGTTTGTTTGTTATCATTTTCTAGGCATATCGGAACTTTTCATGTTTTTTTTTAAAAAAAGTACTAAAAATAAATAAGGGCTTACAATTTCAAAGTCCAGTTTGATTGGGTTTTTTTTGGTTGTTGGTTTTTTTTTTTTTGGGGGGTGTGGCGGTTGGGGGCCCCCCCCCCCCCCCCCCCCCCCCCCCACCCCACCCCCCCCCCACCCCCCCCCCCCCCCCCCCGCCCCCCCCCCCCCCCCCCCCCCCCCCCCCCCCCACCCCCCCCGCCCCCAGTACTTAACATTGAGTTCGTGTACCGATCGTGACCGTGTACTCTGTGGGTAGACTATGAAGTTACCTTCACGGCGACGACAAGAAATGGAGTCAACATGCAGTTTCCAGTCGAATAAATGGTTTGCTCTTCAAAGGATTATGGGACTGGCTTCCGCGCTGCGGTGGAAATCACCAAGGTTTCCACTTTTAAAACTAGACTAAAGACTATTTTTTTATCAGAGTGAATGAGTTTAAATAAATCACTGGTTAATATTTCAGTTTATCCTCGTATTTCAATTAATTTATCAATGAAAACTGCATTTTTTGTGGGATTATTCAGCGCTTAGATACTTGTTGTAGCGCTTTTTAAGTGACCCATTATTATTAGTATTATTATTATTATTATATGTGGTCTTGATATAAGAATAAGTTATTTCTCCTATGCTAGAGTAAGTAATAATATCATCGTTGTCAAGGAAATACCCCATATGTGCATTTGACATCTAGGAGCAACCTCATATGTGCATGTTTGTAACACTGACAAACGACCTGTTTGGCGAAATTGTCGTTTTGTAAAGTTTGCGCAATACTTTAAATAGGTCTTACGTACTTCCCTAAACATCACCTCATTATTTCCACCAACTTGTTTAACCAATCACTGACATAGGTTGGTTGGTCACATTTTATCGAAGTTCACAATCTCACTAGTGCTTCCAAGACAGGCCAATCGACCGTTTGGCGAATTGAGTTTTTTTGCATATTTTGATACTATATCCCAAGCTCTTTTCATATACCACATATTGGAGCAATATAACATTCCAATTTGTAGATATACTAAGATTTTCACTTTTGGAAATCATAGCCAAACGCCAAATGAAAGTCTTCCAAACAGACCAATCTGCAATTCGTCGGTTTGCTGTCCGGAACCACCGTCGACAGCTTAATAAAGTTACCTATAGGATCAATGGGATATTGCGAGATTCATCCCCCATAGGGATTTTCCTTGATCTTTCTAAGCTCGACACTATCGACCACGATATTCTTATTCTAAACTTCACTTCTATGGTGGTAACGTGGACTTCCTCTTGACTACTTTTCAAAACTATCTCCCGATAGAAAACAGTTTTACTTCCTTTATCTCCACTCTTCAGACTCCCTCCCGGTTTCATGCGGTGTTCCTCAAGGCTCTATACTTGGTCCACCCCTCTTCCTTATCTATATAAATGACATCCCCAATGCTTCAAAACACTTTTCTTATGTACTATTTGCCGATGATACTAACATCTTCCTTTCACATCCGGACATGAATACGCTCATCCAGACTTTTAATCGTGAACTCCGTCATGTTTCTAACTGGTTCAAAGCCAACAAACTGTCCCTCAATACAAGTAAAACTAATTATATCCACTTCCACACTGGCAAAAACAGAAACCACAAAAAACACAGGATCAACATCAATATTGACAATATTCCCATTAATCCCGTTGATCATACGAAATTTTTAGGCGTCACAATCGATAGTAAATTAAGCTGGCATTATCATCTCAACAAAATCACAAATCAAATTTCCAAAGGTGTCGGCATCATCAAGAAACTCCAACACATACTCCCCTCCAAAATTTAGTCTCTCTATATAATACACTTATACTCCCTTATATCTCATATTGTAATATTGCATGGGCTATCACAGACTCTAAACACCAAACCCTATGCCCATGGACCAGTACAGAAACAACTAAACTCGATAAAATCTTCAGACTGCAAAAAAGAGCAATTCGCATTTGCTCTAATTCGCCTTACCTTTCCCACTCCAAACCATTATTTCACGACTTAAAAATACTGAACATATTTGATATAAATAAACTCCAAATAGCGCTTTTCATGTACCGTTATTCTCACAGTAATCTACCTAATTCTTTCAATGGCCTCCTCACAAAAAACAGCGAAGTACACAACTATAACACACGTAATGCACATCATTATCAGACTCCTAAATGTACTTCTTTGTTAACTCGTAATTCATTTGTTTACGTAGGCCCAAAAGTGTGGAATAAACTTGACAAATCATTTACAACATGCAAAACCATATGTAGCTTTAAACTTAAATATAAGAAACAACTAATTACTAATTATTATCACGAATAATGTTTCTCATGCAGGTTTTATTTTTTTCGGCTTTTACATGTACCTGGTTTAACGTGCTTTATCCTGTTTTTGGATCATACCTTGTTTACCCTTAGTCTGTCCTTGTTTTTGTATTGTTAAGTGTCTGTTCGTTGTCTGTCCTCGTCCCAATTTTGATTATATGATTTCAAACGTTGTTCTTTATAAGTAGGGGTAGGATCAAACACTAAAGACCCCCTGGGGTTTATTTTGATCTTTCCTCGTTCAGACTTGCCCTTATGATACTCCTACATTGTTTCTCGATTATGCTATTGCCATGTTCCACTTATATTTTCATTATTATATCATTGATCGTGACTTGTGATTTGAATACACATTTCTGTGTCATATTATCTAACAAGAATAATGTATATTATCAACTATAATAATGAACATGAAATGTTATTTCTTGTCTAAAAGACTTGGTTATTGTATTATCTATGCTTTGTATTTGTATCATATGAAACATGTTCTGAATGAAATAAAGTTAATCTGAATCTGAATCTGAATCTGAATCCTCTCTCGATCAACACTGGGTGACCTATAGAAGTGTGGTCGAAGTTTATATTAGTACAATGTGTGTAGCTGTATCTGAGACGATTTTGCCACACTAAAAATATTATACATTTTTGCAGACAGCCATTCTGCCGAATAATTACTGTGAAAATTACAGTATACTGTAAAAATTGATACAATCAAAACACTGAAAAATATATCTAGCGAGTTATTACAGAGATTGTGAATATGTAGAGAATAAAAAGCACTAACGAACACCCTAATTTAGTAGGCCTATCCACAAATGTAAACCAAAATTTCATGGTGCATATACTGTAGAATTCAGTTAATTTTGGTAAAATATATGCATTAAACGGTAAAATATCATGTGAATTTGAATGGAAACTATAAAAGCTGTAGTTTATGGGATTTAGTTGGTAGAATGGGCCATGTCAGGAGCGTCCGTATCATGGATATATACACGCGGCCCCGGATCAACATACTCAGTTGAATAAATCCTGACATCACCACAAGCCATTACCAATGACTTGTGGACACGCTAAGAAGAAGAAGTTGGTAGAATTGCTGCCAGTATTTTCCTATAAGATTTATAGTATTTTTCCTGTAAATTTAGTCGTAATAGGCCTGGAAAATTGGACAAAAAAGTATTTTGCTATATTTTTAAATTACGGCCAAGTATATTGTCTTTTTCTGATCCCTTTAATAAACAAAATATGTATAAACAAAAATATGCATTTTTAGCTGTGTTCTTTACTAGACGTAGATTGTAAGATGTCTTGACTGTCTCAGCGACGATCCGGGCAATGAGCACGGCAAAAAGGGGCCTACGTTTGTCAGTTTTGAATCGCGCCAGTTGAGTTTTATTTTATTTTTTTTAATTCTTTTTAGACATAATAGTGAAAGGTTCTTTTATTTTGTAATGATAAAACTATACGTTTCATGAGAATAATTTCACAAATACCCTTATTTCATTTGAGGTGTGTTAATACAAACATACATGTATTGAGTTACGGTAAATTATGCAAAAATAGTAACATTTACTCAGTTTACACCTGTTGCTGCAAATTATTTGATTGTTGAAGTTGTAAGAAAGTAAAAAAAGATTCAAATCAGCTAAGTTGGTAATTCAAAGTTATAATAACAAGATAATTTGTAACCTAGAAAGGACACAAACAAGCACTAATGTAGTAACCTATTTTCACTTCAATTTTTTTTATAGACAGTTCAGAAACCTCTTGTTGAAACCCTTTCATGTGTTGGTATGATATTTGTCCATTTTAATTTACAATATATTAATTTGAAAGGAAAACAATGTACATAAATTCAATGTTCTTATATATTCCTATAAGGTAGCATAGTACTCTCTAAATGTAAAAGAGTGAAAATCACTCTTTCAAAGAGTGACTCTAGGGACCAGTCTTTGTTGGGGTTAAATTTTACTCTTTAAGGAGTGAATTTTGTGTATCATTACTCTTCATCGATGAATTGTCACTCTTATAAGAGTGAAGCATTGACAGAATTCACCTTCAAAAGAGGGAAATTTTAACTCCAACAAAGACTGGTTCCTAGAGTCACTCCTTGAAAGAGTGATTTTCACTCTTTTATATAGGTATTTGGGTTCAAATCAGAGGGACCCAGGTTTGATTCCCAGTTAGATAGGCTTAAATGTTTAAAAGTTACATACATGATTAATTTACAGCCAAATTAACCCTCGTATACCTGAGCCATTTTTTGTAACAAAACTCCCGAAATGGGTGTGGTGGTTACCACCCCCCTGTGATATTCGTTACTGAACATCCGATTCCTGTAAATTTGGTACCAAAGGATAGCGTAGAGATTCTTCTTTCAATTGGTACCAAAATAAATACCAACAACCCCATTGTGACGTCAATATGACGTTATGTTGAGGAATGTACTAAATACTGAATATGGTGGAAAATTGATATTTCGCAATTTTAGCGACTCAAACACCTTATTATAGCATTAACATGCTCTCATGATATAAAACTAGTCATTTCCCATCAAATAGAGTCAAAAACCGCATGAAAATATGATATTCTTAACCTTTCTGGCGAAAAATGGAAATTGGTTTCGCTGACATGCGAACTTTATGACGTCATTGTGACGTAATGCTAGGCTTGTTGGTACTCATTTTGGTATCAATGGACAGATGAGGACCATAGCAATCTAGTGATACCAAAATAAAGTGTCTGTGATGTTCATGAATCCATCACTTTGAGATCACCATGTATTTTTCCTATACCCCGGTGGATGTTTGTTTTTGGATGAAACGGAGCGGAAAATGTCAATTGACAATAATTTACATGAAATAATTTGGCACCAGCAAAGGGGGTGTTAGCAAACCGGGGAAAACCTGAAGGGGGTTGGTAACCACCCCCACCTTCGGTAGACGAGGGTTAAGGTCAATAATGCAATGTAAAACATGGTACCTCAAAACCTTTTTCGTTTTTCCTCTTTTCTTTCCTATATTTTCCCACATACCTACGATATTATTTTGAGTTCCAGCAACTTAGTTGATTAATAATTTCACTAACTTGATAATTTCTCTGTGTTTACTAAATAAGTGCAATACAGTAATGTGATTTTGAGTACATGTAGACAAATTAGCATTCACATTTTCAGCCATCTCAATTAAAATACATGATTAATTGTAACTTAAAAGACTACTCATTGAAATTATTCAATAAAATTAAATGCAACCCGATTACCCTTAATTTTATTGAGTAGATAAGGAAATTATTTTTTCTTTTCATTTCCAATAACGAAAGATGTTTAACATGAGAAAATTCGCATTCTGCATTTTCAATAAATACCCCTTTGATAATCAGAAATATGGCAATTTGAATTGAAATCAAACGTCAGAAGTCTTTGAAATACAAGTTAACCATTGAGCATCGCAGTAGAAATGCCGGCAAACTGCCATCTTAACCTCAAAATGGTTTGTTTTTTACTCATAGAAAGTATAGGAGCAACTACTCTACGAGTGCGGTGACTCCAAAGGTGAAACATATACGCAATGATCTGTTTGATGACAAAAATGAAATAATATCCATGGGAATATCAATTAATTTCAAATTGTATCAATAGACACCCCGAAGTCGTTTGTTTTTACAATATTTAGAAACATCATTTGACACTAATTGCCATTATACTCTTCCTATGGTTTTCGTTATTTAAAAGTAGTAAGCCTACATGAATCTTGTTGGAACTATAGTGGAAGCTTAGTAACTATACATGTAAAAGATACAATATGATTAAAGAGTTGTTTTTATTTATTATTTTATTGAAAATAAAAGTATTCATTTTAAAACACGTGTTGTATGTGTCGATCATTAGAATTAAAATTATTTTCTTCCGAACGCCTCGTAAAATTAATACAAATATAAATGACTTGATAGTAAGATAAAGCTTTCTTCTTTAATAGCGATCTTTGATTCCTTTTACTCTGCGAAAAGTATCAAAATATACACCTTCAAGCAACAAACAGATAAATCACAACTTCTTCCACTTAACTTTTATGTAAGTTATTTTGTCCAATAATTCACAAAACCCAGGGTTTCAAACGTTAGACATACAATTTGGATGTCCTTAGTGTACTTAAAGCGGCACTGGCACATTTTCACAAAATATGAAATTTCTTCAATTTGCTCTCAAATGATAGTCTAGACCATTAGAAGAACAGAGATATATTTTACACATAAAAATAACATACCCCAAAACAGATATGGACATTGATATGAGGATAAAGATATGCAGGTAATTTGTAGGCCAACCTTTTAAGTTTTCCATAACTTTAATCAACAAATGTGTATATTACATGAATATTTTTGACTCGTACTCACTGATATTAAAACCACAAAGGTTATAGACCGGTCAAACAGTGTACATAGCGTGGGAAACATGCATACAGCGTGCGTGTTCTTGTGTTAAACGCCATTTTCGTCGTCTGCTGAATTTCGCGTCGCCGGCGACGTTAAATTACAAAATCGTTCCGTTTACCCATAATGAAGCTGAGTTGGTCTTAATCATTTTGGGTGAGGGCTTTTGTATATAAAAGCTTTACAACCATGCAAAAATATCGATTTTGAAAAATCGTGAGGGCGCACTATTTTTCAAATGTGCCAGTGTCTCTTTAACACACGTGGGCCGATGCTACAACTTGGAAATACAGCAAAATACTGCAAATTTTATGTCCAATTACCAGGCGTATAAAACGACTACAACTGGAACTTTTATTCTATTTTTTTTTCGAGTATCAATATTATTGTACATTATTATGAATTTTCAATTATACGATTAAGTACTAATTAAGGTTTACAGGAAAAATGCTATAAATTTTAAAAGAAAATTCTGGCAGCAATTCTTCCAACAAAATCCCGTAAAATACAGCTTTTACAGGTTTCCATTCAAATTAACCGTATATTTATAGCTTGATGTAATATATTTTATATTATTAAGTATTAAACATTTAAGTAAATCAATTCTAATACAAAATTAAAATTTTAGAACCTCATCATTCCTCTTTTCTATCTTCATTGGCACATTATTTTGCCTGTGAGAGACAATGACGCCTAAGAAAATCTTACAAAGCATAGTCATTTCTAGCGCCCTCGGCAGGCAAAAGTATGTTCAACATATTCAATACCACCATCAGAGGCGATCGATCGGCTCTTTTTGAGCACGGCAAACAGGCGAATGTGCATTCGTCTCCTTTGACATAGAAACAGGATGTTTTTTAAGACCAATCACTTTGTAATTAAACTTGACAAGTAAAACAAATGATATTTGAATGGAAAGCGTGCTCAAAATGAAGAACATTTCAATGTCCACAATGTACACATAAAATCATTTTCTAAAATGTTTAAAATTTTAGATATGCAAGTTCATAATTCTCTAAAACTTCAATCGCCGATATCTCGAAATGTGACTTTTGGTCGATTGGCCTGTTTGGAAGATTCGTGACGATATGAGGTTTTGCAATTGACCTTTCAAATCACATATGAGGTTTTTCCTGCCCAGCGACGATATAATCATCCTCAATCAAGTGAAAGGAATAAAAATAACATGACAATGGTTTCAGAAACCTGTTTTGATGTCATGTGATTTTTAATCTATCAGCTATGCAAAAATCAGCAATTTTGTTGAATAAACAATACGATAAGAAACAAAACCGGATGTTTAAACATATTTTACTTCTAAAATTACACTTCCAAATTCGACTTACGCTTCTCTGACAAATCGATGTTTGTGCGTGGAAGCACACCTGCTGGTTACTAACATGGAGGCTTTTAGAATAGTGTAAACTAGCTTGCATTGCTCTTCCTCTGGGAAACAAAGAGAGATGCTTAGATCAGCAACGTAGGTTGTTGGACCTGGGTGCTCCAAACAATAGCTGAAAAATAAACCATTTGTACAGTAAAATGTCTGAATTTTGTTGTGCTAATTCAGTTGTGAAAATCAATGTTGTTATTGGGCTACTGCAGAAATTATACACATCCACCAAATAACAGTGGGAATTCCCATACCCTTCTCCAAAAATGCATGGGAATTCCCACATGAAGTCCAAAAAGTGCAATTCCCATCATGAAATACAAAAGTGCATCGGAATTCCTACAAGCAAAATCGTGAAAAGCGTATTCCAAACTCCGAGAGATTTCTAGATGAAGCGCCCCCAATTTTTCTCGAACCCCGTTTTTTACATATTTGGCATTCTTACCAATGTATTAGATCACACAGAAGTCTTTATGTAATAAGATGATACTTTAGTAGTTTTTCTATCGTGCACCAGAAGTCAAAGCACGGTTTTTTCTATGGGGAACGATCACGACAGCAGCAAATTCAAAACAGGGTTTGCGGTTTTCTTTGCACCTGTTTTGCCACAGCCTTCGAAACGTTTACTCGGTAGGTGGTCTACTTCCGATCCAGTGAAATTTGAGGGAAATTCCGTATCCTAAAAAAAAAATCGTCCTCCTGTCACTTTTAACAATGCACTGAATAGATAATTGAGTAATTGTGTAACTAACCAAATAGGACTAGGAAAATTACCAGACACGATCCTTGGTATGTTTTTTTTCTTTTTTCCCCTTTCGTTTCCCATTAGTTACAAACACCCAAGATGACATGATGAAAAAATGTCACGGAAATCCCACCTTTTTTGTCAAAAATAGCTTGGAGACTCCCACAATTTTAAAATATGGTCTGTAGGGTGGTTGTGAATAGCCCATTTCGACATAGGTGTCGCCCAGAATGTAGTCCAGCTGGGTAAGTTTCTCCATTAAGCGACGGTGTGTCGCAGCCTACTTGATTTATTTTGATCTTATGTAGTGTAACTAAGGTTAAATGTTTCCACGAAGTCCATGTACATTCCGCAAAGCTTAGCATTGCATCTCCGGGATAGAAAGAAGAGTAATTAGGGCTGGAACTGTACTGGTGGCGGTGGAGAGTTCGTGGTAAAAGTGAGAGAGAGTGTTCATCTGGTGTGTCATTGGCGGGCTGTAGCGCCACGTGACTTTGGGTAGGGTTACTTTGACAAGGTTGGTACACGACTTGAAAGTCCGTTGGTGAAAAGCACCTGACACCTCCCTGTAGCTGGCATTTTTCTTGTTCTTCACGGTCAAGGCTCGAAGTGCATAGCCATGGAGATTCCCCTGTAGTAAGGGTCCACTGCTTGAGTGTCTGGACGTTATATGTGCTGATATAAAAGTACTTTACGTCTGTCAAAAAAGCTGTCCGTGCATCTTTTATCAATATCAGAATTGGACTCTCCAATAGGCTTAAAGACCAATCATCCGTATTGGTAGACCATTTTTTGACTCTGAGGCACAGACTTCGAATCAGGGGATTTAATCGCCGGTGCTACGTGAAAAAAATCATCTTTAGCTAAATAAGTAGCTGGGATCCTCATGTCTCCAGCTACTATTCGCGCAGGTCTCCAGCTACTATCTATAAGGTAGACAACTTCACTTACTACTTGGGGAGTACCCTATCCCGTACCGTCGCCATTGATTCGCTGTTACAACATGATCACTAAAGCCAGTGCTGCCTTTTAGCGCCTTCGTGGCAGCGGTATCACACTTGACACAAGCTCAAAGTGGTACCCAGCCCTTGTTAGCCACCTTTTACTTTGTGGCTGCAAAGCTTGGACTGTCTACCAACGACATACAAAATCTCTGAATCGCTTCGATCTATAACGGCTATTTCCGAAACAATATTATATATCGCTATCTCCTGGCTTAGGGGGACGTGATCTTTTCATATTCACTCATTACGTCGTTAGGGCGAAATCTTGCCTTCCCCCTAACGCCTCCCTTTGTATGCGATTTAAATTCCGTCAAAAGATAATGACTATTCATTATTCAATGAAGGATATCCACTAGAATAGCAAAGGATATGAATATTAATTAATTTAAATAACTATAAGAGCTGATATCAACTAATGAATTATAATCTCCCCCTAACGACGATATAGCGATAATATATAATATATATATATATATATTATATATATATCATATAGGTTAGAAGTCAAGTATGTAAATGGCATCAAACCACCATCATTTTATTCACGTGAAATTCCACAATATTTCAGCCATAGGCCTTTGTCAAGTGGTGGAAAATGCGTGAAGTGACCTAATGGGACAACATGCGTGGACGCGAGAGCGCAGGTGAAGGATCGTAAGCGTCTGCGACGAGCGTATGGCGAGAGCGTTGTGGTAGCACGGCGCCGATGCAGGAAATTGCCCCGTGAGGTTACCACAAAGATTTACTACGGTAAGGGGAGAGATATCAGAAGAAAAAGTAAAAACTAGGAGAAGTAGAACAGAAAGATGAAATACGGAAAAGAGGAGAGAAAGGTGAAAGAAGGGATGAACCAGAGAAACGAAAGGGACAGAAGAAAACGGAAGTAGAAGAGAAGGTAATGAGGAAGAAACTAAGACATAACAGACCATCATAATACAATTATTAAATATAAAACATTATGCAAAGGGAAAAATTACCTAAAACATGAAAGTAGAAGATTACAATTATACAAAAATAAATGAATGAATGACAGAAAATGAATAATAAATAAATACTAATTAATGAATAATTAAATCAATAAAAACAAATAATAAAGTACCTATACAATACAAAAATATAAGTGAAGGACAAATGGTTCTAAAGTCCATTTCAGAGTAAATGAAAGTTCAACTAGCAATGAGGAGGCACAAAACCCTATTTAGTTCATCTGGATGTACTGTTCATGGAGGTTTGAAAGCCGGAATCGAATTTCCATTAATCCTCTAGGGTTGCACTGGTGCCTTGAATGATGCGTTGGTTCTGTAGTTTTTCCTTCCTCTGTCTTTGTCATGTACTGTAGTCAGGGCGGTGATGAATACAACAGAGAGGTGTGTCGTCACTGTGAAATGTTTGAGGTACTGCTTTGGAGTTGTCACGAAACTAGGATGTCACGCGTCGCTATTCCGTTAATCTGATCGGTCAATCTGCGTTTCGTGGTTCTCCGATGTAGATGGTCTCGGAAGGCGTTTCAGCCTATGGCATAGATTGACGTGGGTGGATGTGGCAGGTGAACTATTCGATGTAGTATGGTGCCAGAGTAGCCGGTTGATTGAATTGGTTTTCCAGACATGGCGGCAGGTGTTACACCGGCGACGGTTACATGGAGTGGTACCAACCGAAGAAGTACTGGTTGAGTTGAAGATGAATGACTAGTGTTCCTTGAGGTTTTTTAATTCGTCGTTGATGTCATGGGTGGTTCACCAAAAATACTCTAGTTGAATGGTGCTCCTTGAGTAATTTCCAGTTTAGGTTTATGAATGTCGCTTAGCTGGCTTGTTTTGGGGATGGTATGTGAGCACCATCACCGGTCTAGATTTGTTGATGGTTTCTTTGGCGGATGATGCTTTCTTCTCTGGTGATGTTTCGACATCGTTGAAGGGCAATCTGAGGTCACTGGTGTGATATCCTCGTGTAGAGAAGAAAGTGGCCATCTTAGCTGTCTGGTTGTCAAAGTCCGTATCACTGCTGCACAGGCGTCTATTAAGACGTAGCATTTGAGAGAAGGGAATGGCGTCCTTGCAGGATTTGGGATGAGACGAAGAATAGATTCAGTTACGATGAGAGTCTGTAAACTTGTAATGTAATGGAAGTGGATAAAGAGCCATCCTCAATGTGTATAGTCATATCGCGGAAGTAGTCAACTGATGTGGTGGAAATACCCATTCGTGAATTCCAAAGCGGGTGGAAATTGTTAAACATAGTCAATAAATTGAGCAGATCCCCCGTTACCGGTGGCATACCAAAAATGTCATCGATGTATCGTAGAGAAGATGTGGGCTCTTAATTCCCTGATACAGAGTGAGGAATTGCTGTTCGATGTATTCAACGAAGAAGATGCCAGGCGTAGACAGGACCCAATGGCGGGAACCCTTTTCCATCCCGTAATTGCATAGTAGTATTTCACCATCAAACTCGAACAGTTGAGGTAAGACCAGCTCAGCAAGACGGCAAGTAGAGATCTGGGATGGATTACTTGAGCACGCTGATCTAGGAACCAACCGTAGAGCTTGCAGGCCTTCTGTTGACACGCACTTCTAACAAAAACGCACTTTGTAACAAATTGTTATGAAGTGCGTTAACACTCGTCTACCGAAGGGGGGGGGGTGGTTACCACCCCCCCCCCCCTTCAGGTTTTTTTCCCCGGGACTTGCGTAAAACCCCCTTTTGTGGTGCCAATTATTTAAAGTAATGGTCAATTTGCCTGTTTCCGCTCATTTTAATCCAAAACAAACATCCACCAGGGACTAGGTAAGATACAGGGTGATCCCAAAGTGACGATAGGGGGGGTGGTAACCACCCCCCCCACCTCCGGAAGAGAAGTACCAAACATGCCTAACACCAACACAGGAACATCACAGACACTTGATTTTGGTACCCAATAGAATAGCTATGGTCCTCCTCTTTCCATTGATACCCAAATGAGTACCAACATGACTAGAATTACGTCACAGTGACGTCATAAGTTCGATGTCAGCAAAAACAACTGCCATTTCCATAGACACACACAGTTGATGAAAAAAAAATCAATTTTTCGCCAAAAAGGTTAGGGAAAATCAGATTTCATGCGGTTTTGGACTCTACTTGATGGGGAAATGATCTTAGTTTATACAATGACATCATTTTAGAGCCATAATAGGGTGTTTGAGTCGCTAAAATTGCCGAAATATCAATTTTCCACCCTATATTCAGTATTTTGTACTTCTCAAACATTGACGTCATGGTGAGTCCTAATGGGGATGTAGTACTTATTTTGGTACCAATGGAACGAAGAGAAACTCTAAGCATCCTTTGGTACCAAAGTTACAGGAATAGGGTGTTCAGTACGAAAATCACAGGGGGTGTGGTAACCACCCCCCCCCCCCTTAGGAGTTTTGTTTACAAACAAAATGGCCTCAGGTAGACGAGGGTTAAGCCATTCGTTGAACAAAAAAAAAAAAAGGACAACGTCGACGCACTTTTGTAACAAAATTAAAAGTGATGAAATTTTCAAAGATATTCCATTTAAGAACATACTCCCCAAGTAAAAATGTTATAAATGCGATAAGCTCTATTGTGAAAGAACAAAAAGGGGACAACTTCGACGCACTTTGAAACAAAATCAAATTTTGAGACCAAAGCTCAACGCCTAATTAAAAGAACACTAAACTCAAACCCAATCAACTCGCCCATACCAACTGTCCACAGCAAATCGGCCCATATTAATTGACCCAGTATTACTAACTTGCCCCATTTTGTCTTGCCCGTATCAACTCGCTCCATAACAAACTCACCGATACCAACTCGTCCCGTTACTAATTGCCCATATCAACTCTTCCAATATAATCTTAGCCCGATGACCATTAAAGGCCAAGTACTACCTCGACCATTACCAAATCGCCTCGTATCAAATCTTCCATGCTCCACTTCAATCGCTCATTATATACTTTAGCAACCCACTTTGTAAAGTTGTATAAGTGAGTTAAATTTTTTAAAAAGGAGACAAACGCCCTATGTAATATTTTGGCCATTTTTTTCAAAGTGGACTTTGGTATAAAAATGCATTGTGACAAAGTGCGATAAAGTACTATGTAAAATGTGATACAAAGTGTATTAAGTTGTGTGCTGCTTGATCTATATCCCTAAAAGTTCCGTACACGCCATTTTTTGGCACTTTAAAAAAACAAAAACGAGCAAACACCGTTAACTGGTGTAAGGGTAAGTGTTCGTAGATTGAAAACACAATACCGCTATTTTCATTTTTGCGGTATTGTCATATGGCTCTTATTTTTTACCTCTTAACCCTCGTCGTACCCCCCCCCCCCAACGAACCTTCGCCCCCGGTGCGCTTTAAAACGTAAAAAAAATCGTTAAAAAGCTTCTGGTAATCGTTCTCTCATCCTTTCGGTCATTTGAGCGAAAAATATGTTAAAGTAGTAAGTTACACCGGTGTTAGGGTATGTCTTCAAAGTCGAAGGGTAAGGGGGGTGGTTGCCACCCAAGGATATTTTATGATGGATTTTTGAAAATATTATGCACAGTATGGCTCTAAAACTCTATATTTATGTAAAACTAGCCAATTGCCAGCCATCATTTAGAGCTGAAAACCGCATGAAAATCCGATATTCCTACGTTTTTTAGCGCAAAATTGGATTTTCGCCTATTTTCTGTGAAAAATAACAATTTGGCCGACTCGCGGACTTGATGACGTCATTGTGACGCAATACTAGGTATGTTAGTACTTATTTTGGTATCAATGGAAAGAGGAGGACCATAACTATCCACTGGTATCACAATCATAAGCATCGGGTGCTTTATAAAAAATTCTCGAGGGGGGTGGTAACCACCCCCCCTGGTAAACCGTGTTACAAAAAAAGTCTTGATAAGACGAGGGTTAAGGGATATAGAACAGCAGCAGCTAATTGTTACAAAGTGGGTTGAACTTCTCCCTTTAAAAAATAACGACTTATTTTGTTACATAGTGGGTTGCTAAAGTAAGGGATATATAGCAGCAGCAGCTAAACTCACTTTGTAACAATTTTTTTACAAAGTGGGTTGAACTTGTTCTTTTAAAAAATAACGACTTTGTAACAATTTTGTTGCATAGTGGGTTGCTAAAGTTAATCATCATGGGCAGATTATTTTGTGTATTGTTAATTTGTAAAGTGGTTTGAAATAGGGTAGAGCGATTTGATATGAGGTGGGTTGAAATGGGGTTCGCTAATAATTGGGCGAGTTGGTAGTGGGCGATTTTGCTGGTGTGTTGGAGCTCTCCGTGGGCTGAATTAAAGCGGGGCGAATTGGTAAGGGTTAGGTTGAAGGTTATGTACTGCCATATAGAGCAGCAGCACTTTGTAACAATTTTGTTACAAAGTGGTGGGTTGCTGAGGTACATCATCATGTGAAGATATTTAAAGTATTTTTAAGTTGTAAATTGGGTTGAGTTAACAATTAACTGTACAAGGATTATACCTGCTAGGGCCCATTTTTGGCTTTTCGGTCCGCGTATTTTAACACTGCTATATATTTTGTTATTTTTGGTATTTTCTATGTTTTAGTTGCGCTTGCATTGCCGGCAAAAAGAAGAAAAAAAATCCATAGCGTTGTTTTTGCGTTTTTGCCCCCCCCCCCCGCAAGTGCCCGCGGAAAAGATATAGAGTTACCGTTTTTCTGATTTTCATATTGCATACACCTAGTTACATAAACGATAAATAACCCAAAAAAATATTGGAAAGTATAGCATTATATTTCATATTCATCATATCGCATTTCACTGTAAAATTTATGGTAAATTACATGTTACAAAACATGTAACCTTAAAAAATATGAAATAGTAAGTATTTTCAAATATTGTATTTTGTTTGTGTGTTCAAGTTATCCATTACTGCCATATAGAACAGCAGCAGCAGCTTAACGTACTTTGTA